>JAJJMA010179294.1:0-12353 GCA_023529015.1 Papaver nudicaule
CTCTATCCCAGACCTTATGGATGAATGTACACTATGACACAACCACTTAGATACTGGATAGTTGGTAATTTGTGAATCTGTTAGTCTGGTTGTTCGTTAAACCTTGCTTTATCAGTACTGTAGTTTGTAAGCTGAAGACAATGGCGCTTGGTTGAACTGGACTAGGATAGGTAGGGCGCGCTTGCCTTGATTAGGAATCTAGGATCAAAGGTTTTTAAAGAGTGAAGATGTTAGGTTTTGAATATTGGATTAGCTAGAAACCTTGTTGAGTTAATTGTAACTTGTAAGGTAGTATCAAGATGGATTGAGGATTATACACATGAGGAAAGCTTATTTCTTCAAAGCATTTAGGACTTGCATTCCCGATTTCAAGTAATTTGCCTTCAATTTGGCGTGGGGGTAGATATCAGTACTTTAGGCTAAATTACTGACTTTATACTGTTGAATCTGAATATTAGCCTGAACTATGGATTTTATTTCTGACAGTACTTTCAAAAATGAATGTTGTCATTATAAGAATCCAGCTGTTTATATAGAATTTTTTTGGTGCCGTCTCAGCTAGGTTTACTGGAAGGGATATGATCCTTGTTTTCCACTCTCTGATGCTGGAAAAATCCTTTTAGTTGTCTTTTTCTTTTGTTTTCCACTCTCTTTGCCTCATTTACAATTTTAAATAGCCAACTCGATAACCTGTCTGGTTGACTACAGGATATTTTAACTGATACTGCAATGGTTAGGTTTGAATGTAAACTTTCTTTTGGTTGTCTGTAAGGGTAGAAAGAAGATCAGCCTTAGAGTACGGAATAAATATAGGAAGCCTAACTTGATAAGCTTCTTCATGTTTGTAAGTATCCAGACTTAAGCCTACCCTGATAAGCTTCTTTATAAACGTATCCAGTTTGATTCCTACAGACTTTTACGTTTTGGTGCTTCTATGATACAATTTGATGTGCCCATGGGTTACAGGTGATGTCACGGACTTCAGGGCTAACTCTAGAACAACAGCAGGAATAGCTCAAGCATCTTCTCCCCTTATGTGCTCGGGTGATTTCAGGAGGATATTTGAAGCAGTTACCTTTGGAAATCTTTGCATATTTATATTGGTCCAGCAGGGGATTGTAGTAGCTTCAAGTTTTATGTTTGTTCATATTCCGAAGCATTCATCCTATGATGGGTAATTGATTTAACAAGTATAATTGTTATCAATCATATCTCATGATCATATCGAGAATGCGGTGGTAAGATGCATAACCTCACTCATTACAAGTTCTGCTGAGAGCCTTTTTCCTGTTCAATTGCAAACTGCAACTCAACTTTAATTGTTGAGTTCACATTTTTATAAAACAAAGTTTGTTAAGTTAGTGCCTTGTGCCCTTAATGCTATGAACCTTTCCAAATTTTTGTTGAATGCAATTATATCAAACTGTAGAAACTTGTCTTCAATTTTAGCTCCTAATTTTATGGTGTGGCATCTGTTGGTATTAGAACTTAGGCTTAGTCTTATGGGGCTACTAGTGGTAGTACTACTTCACCAAAAGCGTGGTGTAAAGTGGTAGTACTACTTCTCTCTCCTAGTATTTGGTAGTAGTTCAAGTAGTAGCTACTACGAAAACGCTGAACGGTTCAGCGCTGAAAAAGCGTGAAAACGCTGAATGGTTCAGCGTTAAAAGAATATTCTACAGAATCTTAATAAATCTAATAATATATCTTTTGTATCTTATCCGTTGAAATAATCCAACGGCCCAAAATTGTTGAGCGCTGAATCATTCAGCGCTCAACGCTGAATGGTTCAGCGTATAGTATACTAGACTATACCAAACCCATAAGACCACCCCTACCTTACTATCTGACGTGGCCGTCCAGTCTAGTATACTAGACTGGACACCATAAGACTAAGCCTTAGAACCAATCTAGTCCCCCTGTACGACTTTATCAGATTCAAGGAAAGTCAAAATGCAGAGCACTGGGACTGTTTACTGTAACTGCGTCTTTTGGTAGCTTTCCGTCACTAGTTAGGCAGATATACATACAATGCAGTGGGGAATACCGGGCCAGAACATTTATTTTTTGAAAATTGACTTGTTTCACTTGTTATTGTGTGTACTTTAATTGATGCCACAACGCGATTTTGATGTGGCAGTGCGACATCAAAGTTGACGTCGCAACACCACAGCCTTTGGATTGGGAGGGGGTTATAACCGTTGGATGAAGAGGTGGTGTGTTATTAAAAAAAAATCATTTAAACACCCCTTCATCCAAAGGTTATAAACTCCCACCCTTCCAATCCAAGGGGTGGGGTGCTGCGACGTCAACTTTGATGTCGCACTGCGACATCAAAATAATTTTCCCTTCCACCGCTCACTTTTAGTTCCTCCAAATGAGTAAAATAAACAAACTAAATACTCCAATAAACATAACACATGATCAATTCCAAATGAGTAAATTAAAGAGACTAAATGCAATAAACATAACACATGATCAATTGGAAAGATTTTCACAGATGCCTACACGCACATGAACTATGGATTGTTCTACACGGTTTCCAACTGCTCCTTTGAATTTTGCATCTGTTTTCTCCAAAGGTCTGTTAAATTGTTGTTTTTTTCTTTCCGTTTGTCATTTGGTATGATATCGATGTTGTTTAATATAATAATGAATTTCGAGCTCGTAGTCCGACATATCAATGTTCAATAGATATTACAGTATTTTACTCAAGAATATATATCTATTTGACGTTATCATTTGATTTAAAAAAAAAAAAAAAAAGGGCTACCAATACGGTAAGAGGTCCACTTATTCGTATTAGCTAGCAAAGTCGATTGACCATTCCATATACACTGCATTTGCATACCTCCATTCCCTGCCCTTTTCCCTTGGGAATTACCCAAGAGTCTTCTTAACCTCATCTTAACCTTTATTTTTATTGTCAATGATACCTTCAAATAATTAAATGTTTCTCTTCATTGACCATTTGACGTTCAACTTCCACGTCTCCTCATTTGACAAACAAATTGCATATATATATATATATATATCCATACAGCTAGCAGGTACACTCCAGAACGAAGTGCAACAGATAACCAGATCAATTGTTGACAGAAGCTGAGAGAGACAGAGGTCGAAAGATATGGATAGCTTAGAAGGTAGCAGCAATGGATCCTCCAATCCAATTGAAACAAGAGGAAAGGTGATCACTTGCAAAGGTAAGTACTGTACTAAAATTAATATTCATCTAAACTTATTTGCTCTCTCTTGATTGTGTTGCTGTTGTTTATGAATAGCTGCTGTTGTATGGGGACCAAAACAACCATTCGTAATAGAAGAAATACAAGTTCATCCTCCTCAAAAATTGGAAGTTCGTATCAAAATTCTCTATACTTGTATTTGTCACACTGATCTAAGTGCCTGGAAAGGAGAGGTAATAATATTATTAACCCCTTAGCATATTTGCAGTTGTGAATTTTACTACCTGTAACTCACTAGCTACTTGTTCTATATGATTCAAGAATGAAACCCAAGCAATCTACCCTCGCATACTCGGCCATGAAGCAGTTGGGTTAGTACTTTATAACTCGGTCTTAACTAAATCGGTGAACGGGTTTTATTATGTATATGGTAAATGATGTTTGTGTTGTTACAGAATCGTTGAGAGTGTTGGAGAAGGAGTGAACGATATGCAAGAAGGAGATAAAGTAGTACCAATCTTTAACGGTGAATGCCAAGAATGTATCTACTGTAAGTCAGACAAGACTAACCTATGCGAGAAATTCCGAGTTAATCCGTTCAAAAGCGTTATGCACAGTGACGGGAAAACAAGGTTTACAACACGGGATGGGTCACAACCGATTTATCATTTTCTCAACACTTCAACATTTAGCGAGTACAGTGTTCTTGACTCGGCTTGTCTTGTTAAGATCGGCTCAGATGCTCCACTTAAGATGATGACTTTGCTCAGCTGTGGCGTTTCTACAGGTAAACTTACCCATTGTATTTATGAGGGTGTCATAGGGTTGGTCTCACTAGCTAGGCGACTAGATTGGGTCCAAGGATGGCTCATCTCATTCCAGTATTGCAGAAATTGCAATTTGCATACTTGAAGCCCTTAATTGAGCAAAGTCTTCAAACAAATTAGGTCTTTAAACAACAAAAAGTGGCTTACCTTAAGTGCATGTATTTAAGAAGACTTCATTTCTTATTTGAGTTTGCGGTTAAACAAAGAATGTTTTGCTGAATAACATATAACCCCAAAAAAGGATGGACTTTGTTGCGTACCCATCACCTTTCAGCCTATCTTGACTGTCAGGAACAGTGGTGTGGTGGGTCTCATTCAATCAATTATGTGCCTTTCAGCCTCTCTTGACTGTCATGAATTAAAAAAGGGATAGCAGTTGAAGGAGGCATGATCCTCCTTCCTTCCATATTAGGTCGAGGGTGCATACTTTGTTGTGCATCAAGTTGTATGACTGGGAATGGGAAGTTGAAGGGGCATGTCATTCGTAACAACTAATGTATGAATGAATGGGAGTTACTACTTGTTGTATGACTGACTACTCAAGTTGTGTTTTGGTTGAAGGGGTTGGTGCGGCATGGAACACGGCAGATGTGCAAAAAGGGTCATCTTTGGCCGTTTTTGGCTTGGGTTCTGTTGGACTTGCCGTAAGTATTCTCACTTATTAACAAAAAGTGGTTGTTAGATAGTTGAAGCTTCATTTGTAGTATTTTCCATAAATGACTATGGGCCCGCTCGACTTCCCTGGTTTCTTGTTGTTTTTCCATAAGAAGGCTCCACTTGAATAACTCCCAACCATTGCATAATTAGTCCTGTGGACCAACGTTATCTATAGTGCAACTGTTTAACTTTTTGTCATAAAAATCCAGACGTGGTACTACCGGGACAATGTGACCACAATCAATGTCAAACTCAATTTGTGAAGTGTGATGATCTAATTTTATAGGTTGCCGAAGGAGCACGATCCAGAGGAGCATCTCGAATCATAGGAGTTGACATTAATCCCTCCAAGTTCCTCAAAGGTGCGTATTTACAGAAAAATGGTGTTCACTTTAAATGCTGGCCCTGAAAAAGTCTAATCGGCTGATTGTATTGATTACTAGGTGTATCAATGGGTGTGACCGATTTTATCAACCCTATGGACTCCGGCAAACCTGTACATGAGGTGCGTAAAGTTTCTTGAATGTTTTTTTTTATGTCTTCGGTAGAAAAGTTAAAAGAGTATATTGTGACACCAAACAAACTTCAACGCACGACATCTTTGATGTCAAATAGGGTAGTTGGGCTTTTGGCACACCGGCAGAAGAGTTATGAGCATGAGACAAATTCTTCAACATCATATCTAACTTTCACATCTTCAAAATAACCTACCACCTTTTGGTGTACAGAAAATCAGAGAAATGACAGGAGGAAAAGGAGTTGATTACAGCTTCGAGTGCACCGGCAACATAGACGCTTTACGGGAAGCTTTTGTATCCACCCATGACGTACGTATATTTCTACTGCCTTTTACAATCTACAAAATCATACATCTCAAATTGGTGGCCGATTAAGTGTCATACTCTCTCCGCCCACATTAACTGAGCTATTTACTTACATTTAAGCCTATAAATAGTTCAAATAATGTGGGACAAAGATAGTATTTATTAGCGACCATGGCATGGCTACCAATATCACAGACGATGGGACTCTTCAAATTTAATACCAATGCGATCAATTTTTATTATTTATCTTTTGTTGTTGCGCACATAGGGATGGGGACTAACAGTGGTTTTGGGAATTCATCCAACGCCAAAGATGATGCCTCTTCATCCAATGGAATTGTTTGATGGTAGGAAAATCGTTGCATCTGTCTTCGGAGATTTTAAAGGGAAGTCTCAATTGCCCAAATTTGCAGACGACTGCATTAACGGGGTAAGTAATGTGCATTGATATTATGTTATTTTTGTACTCTGCCTACACAAATAATAATATGACTCTTAACATATTTTTTTTGGTACATATTATGATATTTGTTTACTGTTGTTCTATTATTTTTTCCCTCTGGAAAGGTGGTGAAACTGGATGGATTTATAACTCATGAGTTTCCCTTCGCCGAGATCAATGAAGCATTTAGCCTTCTCATGAAGGGTGAATCTCTCAGATGCCTTCTCCAATTTTGAGTCTTGTTTTTTAGTATTTTATTTTAGGGGCGTTTATCTTGAGATTTTGTCTGTTAACTTATATGTATTTGCATTGTTGTATTTATTTGACATTAATGAATGTGGATTTTTATCAATTGAAAATAATCATATTATGCCATTAGTTACTCGGCAATGGATTAGTAATAACCTTTTCACCAATGCTCGGTTGAAGAACTTGTATTCCTTGGCTTCAGATCATTGTTCAGTTTTATTGATTCTGAGCTTTTCTAGGTGAATCATATAGATTTTATAAAGGTTGGTTATCTCACCCCATTTGCAAAGATGTAATTTCTACTTCTCGGTAGAAAGTAGTCTGATGGGGGATCTCCCTCTAACCAATTAGTTCAGAAGGTTGGTATGCATTCTTAGGCATTGCAAGAGAACTGACATGGTCATTTAAAAATTCATTTGTACTTTGCTATCAACCAGTTAAGAGCTGGATAGATTCCACGAGGCCCAAAGATTCCCATGTTGGGGGATGACCTGTAAAATCCGAGACGCTATGCATAATATGAAACCAATCAAATGCGGAATAATCAAAGAACGACGAAACGAAGACAAATACACGACACCAAGAGTGGAAACCTCCTCAATGAGAAGAATAAAAACACGTGGGAAACTTCCACTATGAATAATAATGGGGTACACGGCAAATCCTCCTAAGATGGGGATAACACAACATCAAGTTGCAATATACAATTTGCACTTGGATAACTATGCCCTCTACCTCACCACAAATGGTGAATCAACTAATCAATACCCAATAGGCAAAGATTCAACAATTAACATCTACAATAGCAATTAACAAGAGTTGGATTTACTTACTAGGGTTTGAACAAACCCTAGAATCACCACTTGAAGAGATACATAAATTGATGGATTAATCTTCACCAAGACCAACCAAAAGGACCTTAGAAAGAACCCCTTCTTCTTAAAGCTTACGCTCAATCATCACCCAAGAGAAAACTCTGACGGTGACTGCTCATTTCTCCCTCTTTCTATTTTTCACATATATAAAGGATACTCAAACATTCTCATGTATGTTTTTGGTTAAAACCTAACATGGCATGTGATATGCCCATCTCTAATCAAAGGTTAAGGGGTAACCTCAATGTTGGGCCATAAGGAGGGACAGCTCAACAATCTCCCCCTCACGACTTATGGCGAGGTACTGGTCACTACCAAGCCTGTTCTGTTGCAGAAATGAACATGCTTGACTTCGGTAGTGACTTGGTCATCATATCAAAACCATTGTCGTATGTATGGATCTTCTCAATATACAAGACCTTCTCTTCAAGAACTTCTTGTATCTACTGATACCTAATATTGATGTGCTTCGATTTCGTAGCGGCTATATATACTCGGCCTGTGTAATAGATCATATCTTTGCAATTTTGACTGCCAAGACATAGCTCCCCTTGCATAAGTAAATAAGTAACCCGATGTAGACTTCAAAGTGTCTTGAGCACCTGCCAAATTAGAATCTGTGTAACCCACTAACTCTGGCTTATCGTCACCATAGCACAAACATGTATTAGAAGTATGTATTATCCATTTCACTGCTTTCCAATGCCCCATACCTGGATTTGCTAGAATTCTGCTTACCGCACCAACTAAATAAGCTATATCCGGCCTTGTAAACACCATGGCATACATCAAACTACCAACTGCGGACACATAAGGGATTTCCTCCATCTTATGTTTCTCAACATCATTCACAGGACATTGATCACGAGATAATTTGAAATGGTTTGCAAGTGGAAAACTCATCGGCTCAGCCTTGTCCATGTTGAACATTTGCAATACCTTTTCAATGTAAATTTCTTGTGATAACCACAATATCCTTGCTTTCCTATCACGAGAGATTTGCATACCAAGAATACGCTTTGCTGGACCCAAGTCTTTCATAGAAAAAGACTTGTGCAAGTCTGCCTTCAACCTGTCAATCTTTTTCTTATCTTTTCCAACAATTAGCATATCATCAACATAGAGAAAAAGGATAAGAAAATCACAATCTGCAGATTCCTGAATGAATACACAATGATTTGAAGTTGTCCTCTTATACCCATGTTCCTTCATGAACGATTCAAACTTCTTGTACCATCTTCTATGAGCTTTTTTAAACCTGTATAAACTCTTCTTCAGCTTGCATATTAAATGTTCCTTGCCTTTGACTTCAAAACCTTCGGTTTGTTCTATATACATTTCTTCTTCGAACACACCGTGAATAAATGTTGTCTTCACATCTAGTTGTCCAATCTCATAGTCCATACTAGTTGTTAATGCCAAGACCACCTGAATAGAAGGAAACCTCACCAGTGGTGAGAAAATCTCGTTGAAGTCAACAACTTTTCTATGCCCGTAACCCTTCACAACTAAGCGTTTTTTGAGCCTTGTGAGTTATTCTCTTCAATCTTCTTTCTGAAAACCCACTTATTCTTCAGAATTTTCTTCCCCTCTGACTTGGCAACGTAAGTATCGTTCTCCTCTAAAGAAGTCACTTCTTCTTTCATGGACACTTCTATCTCGGGTACAATAAGAGCCTCTTCATAAGACTCTGGTTCACCTGCGTCTGTGAGTAACATATACTCATGTGGTTTGTACTTTGTTGATGGCACCATGATTTAGAGAATTCTCGGTCAACCCCACCAAGTGTTGGTATGTCAAGCTTGGTTGTCATAATTTAGTAATCAAAACTCGTTCATTGAACATGCCTACTAAATGTCATACTTCATTAGGTTATGAAAAGGAGGGGATACCAGGTACACCACCAACTTTTGAATTTGTGAAACTAGTTGATTAGATTGTTTGAACGATCCCACAAATCAATATTCAAACAATAACCTGAGTCAAGTTATTTGTTCAAGAACCGAATCCCTAACAAGAACAAGTTCTCGTATATCTCAAAGAGATGGATTCACTCGAAGGTTTAAATCAACAAACTTGCAATACTTTAATTATATCAATCAGAGAAAATATGATGCAGAAGGTAAAAGTAAATAAAAACATCAGAAGTTTTGTTAACGGGCAAACCGCAACCAGGAGAAAAACCCCGGGACTAGTCCAGATTTGAACACACACATTATTAAGCGAATACAGACGCTAGCTTACTATCATACTTCAGACTGGAATGTATCGAGACTGAATTAACCCTCCAAGCAACTCAGCTACCGTGATGCTCCTACGTCTCTTGACTACCGCAGAAACCTACGCACTTGATTCCCCTAACTGATGTCTTTTACAGGCCTAGGAGTTGCTCCATAGTCCTTCATGAATACTAGCGCTACCCTCCCTATATCAGGACACCTGGTTGTATTCGATTTGTCTTGTCAACAAATAATACGAAAGGTGATCTCCTTTAGACTTAGATTCAAGGTTAATTGAAATCGATATACTAGCTATGGCTTATTGATCTAGCCTAACTAGTTTTACCTCGTAACGCATGACAAACTTGATACAAGACCTAATTCGTGAATTGCCTTATGGAACTTCTAGGACTTATAACACCGAGTGCAGTCGTACGAAGTTTCTATCAAAATCTTTGGTCTTTTAATGATTGATTGACCGAAACAATACAATCGACTTAAGATACATGATTAGGATTATTAAATCCGACATGTGTTTCATGATCCTCAAGTGAAGTCTTTCAATAGTCGTAGCCCAGAGAAAAGGTTTAGAGATGACGACCAACCTTTATTCAAGGATACACAATAATGTATAGAGGATAGGAATGTATCTTTGCAGAAGGTCATCTATTTATATTGATCATCAAGGGAGGCTTTGCTTAAAATTTAAGCAACCTTGAGTGGGGCTCAAGTAAGTTTTCGAACATGTAAAGTCTACAACTTATTTGGAGGTCCAACTCAATCTTCTTCTATTCTTTTGGCCAAAGAGCCCAAGCCTAAAGTGGTGAGAAGACTCGCCTTGACCTATGTGCAGGATGTGGCAATCGCTTAGCAAGTAAACCATACAATTAAGTTCGTGAAAATATGTGAACGTGAAAGACTTGAAATTTGACAGGAGTTCTGAGAACCTCACTTATGAACGCGTTCATGAATGTGTTCATAAGAGGCTAAAACCTTAAAAAAGTTTTTGTCTCGGATGGTTATGAACACGTTCACTCGTGACTTTTTAAATTTCAGGAATTTCTAGACTTTCTTATGAACGCGTTCACGTTAGTCACGCCAGAGTTCAGGAATTTTCCTACAGCTATTGGTAAAAACGAAATCAAGGAAAACCTATGTAACCTTTTGACAAGATGACGATAAATATCAAGTGTGTAAGCTCTGGTCGTCGATCTTCAAATGGTATTCGTCTCAATACCTAGCTTACTCTAGTATGAAATGATACTACAGACTTAATCAAGGATTGTGTTTTGACAACTAAACTTGACATACCAACGCCAGTGGGTTCCACGGAGCAATGCTCCAACAATCTCCCCCTTTGTCAATTTTAGTGGCAAAACCAATATTACATATGGATTCAAAAAGTGAAATCTTTTAAGCTCTAACCATAAGTAATCTTGATTTCTTGTAATCTTCAACGTCTTCAAATATGATCGTGTGTTGGAGATTCAAGTGGCAATATCATACTCAAAAATTACACATTTAAATTCTAGATCGTCAATGTAAAACTTGTAAGCATATTGCACCGATGCTTAAAGAGATACTAAACAATATAAGATATGTTTTCCCTTGTAGAGGTATAATTCCATCAAGCTACGTGTCATCTTCTAAGAAGGGATGTAAGCCTGGAAACGAAGTAGGGTGGAAAGTCAAAGTCTGATCGTACGGATCGTGACTGTCAATCGAAGTAACCAATACCGTACACAAATGAAGAAGAAACCATAAACCAACGACGGAGCTGTCGGACCCGTGACTAAGGACATACCTTGATCCAATTATACCATCGAAGAGAAAGGTCAGTCTGAAGATCAGGATAGCATCGAATATTTAATCGAGCATAAGGAAGAGATCCATTAAAGAAACAATCCCCATTTAGACTTAGATCAGACCGATACAACTCCTCGATGTCTAGCCACACTTCGATGTAAGAACCGACTTACTCGACAAAGACTGACAACCACGTTGATACCTGCTCGAACAATTTGTCTTATTAGCTGTAATCCACTTTGTAAGTCGCATATATAATGCGACCCCAAATTCATTTGTGATGGATGGTGAAAAAACAGGGGTACCGAAATACAACCAACTTTTTGTTTGGGCTCGTGAGACTTATGGTCAGATCTGGATGATCTCAAAAATCAATATCCAGATTTGTTAACCTGAGTTTGGATCACAAGGATTAGTCCAACGCAAGACAGGGTCTTGGTAAATCCAAGGAATGGATTGAGGACAACGATCAGGTTTATAATAACATACTTCTTGTGTTTGCTTTAATTATATAATCAGAGAATATAATGCGGAAAGTAAAGCACACAAGACACCAGAGATTTTTTTAACGAGGAAACTACGACCTGTAGAAAAACCTCGGGACCTCATCCAGATTGAACACCGCACAGTACAAACACTAGCCTACTATAAGACTTCGGTCTGGGATGTAGCAGAGACCAATTCCACCCTCCAAGCGAACTGGCTACTGTCACACTCCTTATGTCTCTAGATCTCCCACAGATCGTCACGCACTTGATTCCCCTAGCTGACGTCCTTTACAGGCCTAGGAGTTGCTTTAACCGTTGTTAAAGGCTTGTATCAACAATTTCGGCTTTGCAACCTCAATTATCAATTGTATGTTTGAACTGTCCTCTATTAGTTTGACATACACAAAGTGACTTCCTTCGGATTTCTCCAGGTCATACAGAAATATTTTTACAAGCGGGGGCTGACAAGTAAACCGAGTAAACTATGACCAACTTGTCTCTACCTCTGTTGTACACGAAGAATCACTTAAGAAATTTATACAGATGGAGCTAACTAGGTCTTACAACACCGAGTGCAGCCGTGCGTTGCTTCCTTTCAAATCCTTGTGTGTAACGTATCAGTTCTTGAATGACCTTATATAAGAAGAGAAGGACCGTAGAATAGACAAGAACATGATCAGGTTACCAAGGTTACAGGTTACTCCGATTTCAACCACTAAGGTCTCAATCTCCTACCTGTGCTTCCCAACTCTCAAGAGAAGTCTTTATAGTCGTAGGTAAA
>JAJJMA010179301.1:0-57470 GCA_023529015.1 Papaver nudicaule
AAGAGAAAATGAGCAAAAGCCTAATGACCAAGAGGTCATAAGATCAAACCACACCAAGACCAAAAAACTCAACATTAAAAACCATTTTAAAGTTCATTTTCTCCACAGCAGAGTCCAACATCATGAGATTCACTTCTCTTTCAAATTCATCATTCGAAACTTGAGGCTCAGGAGGAAGAGTTGCAAGGGGAACATGTTCAAGAATAACATCATCTTTATAGAAGCAATCTTCATTCACTAGAAGATTCAGAGTCTCTATATCAGCATCAGAATTTGCATAACAGTCAGAAGAAAAGCTCATAGATGTAGAAGTACTAATATGAAACCCAACAACTGAGAAAACAGTTTGTGAAAATGAAGTGCAAGATAAAGACCATTGCATGTTAGAATTTGTTCTAGTAGAATTTGAAGAACCATTCCAATGACAGAACTAGACTAGGCAGCATAAGTATTTGAAGAAGCACCCATAACAAAATCAGTTGAAGATGGAGGAACGAAAGGAGGAAAGGAGAAGGGCAAAGTCCAATGAGGGGTAGGAATCATAACTGGTGCAGCAGAAGTAACAGAATCAGATTTCAAGGCAGAATAAAAAACAGTAGGAGTTCTTTTTCCTTTCCTATTGTAAGCAATAGCAACAACATTAGTACCTTCAGGATCAATCAAAGGATCAGACTCAGGGACCACATTTGAAAAGGAGGGGATACCGAGATATACCACCAACTTTGAATTCGTGAACCTAGTAGATTATGGTTGTTTGAACGATCTCACAATTTAATATTCAAACAACAACCTGAGTATAGTTCAGAGAATCAAACCTTAACAAGAACGTAGTTCTCGTAAATCTCAATAGAGATGGATTCACTCAAAGGTTATGAATCAACACACTTGCAATTACTTCAATTATATAGATCATAGACAATGCAAGACACCAGAATTTTGTTAACGAGGAAACTGCAAACCAGCAGAAAAACCCCGGGACCTCGCCCAGATGTGAATACCCTCAGTATTAACTGAACAAACGCTAGCCTACGCTCAGACTTCGGACTGGAATGTATCGACACTGAATTAACCCTACAAGAAATTCAGCTACCAATGTGCTCCTACGTCTCTTGGCTCCCGCAGAAACCTACGTACTTGATTCCCCTAGCTTACGTCCTTTACAGGCCTAGGAGTTGATCCACTTCCCTTCGTGAAAACTAGCGCTACCCTGCCTCTAACAGGACGCCTAAAAGTATCCAAGTAATTAAACAAGAATACGATTGTGATTTCCTTTAGACTTAAAGTCAAGGTTAATGGAAATCGATATGTTGAATAGGGCTTATTGATCTAGCCTAAACAGCTTTACCTCCTAACGCTTGACTAACTTAGTATGAAACCTAGTTCGTGAATTTGCGTTACGGAACTTCTAGGGTTTATGATACAAGATCTACCTTACGAAGTTTCTATCAAATCTTGGTCATCATAAGATTGAAAGAATTCAATCGACCCAAGATACAAGATCAGGAATCTGACTTCCGACCTGTGCTTCACGATCCTCAAGTGAAGTATTTTCAATAGTCGTAGTCCAAAAGGACTTCGAGATGACGACCAACCTTTATGCAAGGATACACAGATGTGTAGAGGATTGAGATTGTATCTTGCAGAAGGTCATATATTTATAGTGATCACCAAGGGAGGCTTTGCTTAAAAGTTAAGCAACCTTGAGTAGGGCTCAAGCAAGTTCCGGAACTAGGAAAGTCCATAGCTTGAATACCCATTCTCAATCTTCTTCTAACTTTGGACTAGGACAATAGTTAAAGAAGACTCAACCTTGATTGAAGGTTTGCGACTTCTGGTCCAAAACATGTTTGAACATCGCATGGATTAAGTAGTTGAATTCCATAGGCTAAGTAATGACAAGTCCGTGATAATCATTCCAGAACCGAAAACTCAAAGATATGAAAGTTTAGAGTTTTCCATGACTTATGTACGCGTTCATGAACGCGTTCACAGAGCTGTCTATTAGAGTTCAGGAGAAACCTTGAACTCGTATGTACGCGTTCATACAGACTCACTCGTTCTCTGAAATGCCTTGTGCAACATATGTACGCGTTCACCATTGAGGTCATTTTAAGAGACAATTCAACATACTCTACCTATACATATTATCACGGTTGTGACAAATGCAAAGGCGAAGAATCCTAGAATACCTTCGGATCTTATAAACAACATCATAGACTATTGATATGATAGAATGGTAAGTACGGTATACGGAAAGGAAAAACCTTTCTAACATTTAGCGAGGACGTTATGATTTATCAAGTAGTAAGCTTCGGTCTTCGTCTTCGTCTTCAATGGTCTTCGTCTCGATTACCTAAAACTATCCTAGTCCGAGTTGTAGAGTAAACTTATCAAGGACTGTGTTTTTGTCATCTAAACTTGACAACTGACTTGAGATACCAACATCAGTGGGTTCAACCGAGCAATGCTCTAACAACATTAGGGAAAACTGGCTGAACCAAAGCAGAAGAAGTAGAGGGCCCAGAAGAAACATCTCTAATAATAAGAGAGGAGACAGCTGGTAGAATAGAAGAAGAAACTGGTAGAGAAACAAAAGGTCCTCCATCTGAAGAGCCAACCGGCCGAAGAGTGACAGAAAAAGCAGAAGGTTGAGAAACTGATTGACTCAAATCACCATACGAAGAAGATTCAGGAGCACCTGATGAGCCAGCATAAACCGAAGACGAAGACCCACTGTTTACAACCATAGCAGTGTTTCTAGGAACAGCTACATGAGTTGCTCTAGGAGTAGGAGAAGGAAGAGCTCTAACCAGAAGTTGCATCCTCAAATGACGACACTGAATTCTATCATGAAAAAGAATGAAACATTCTTTGCATGCATGGAAAGGTAATTGAGGATAAAAGGCTCTCATATAATAAATTTTTCCTTTAGTGTTGAATATAACTTTTTTAGTCATAGGAGATTGAAGAGGGACTATAACAGTAGCATCATAATGATTTCCTAAAGGAGTAGCTATTGAAACAATTTCACCAAATTGTCTGATATGTTCCTTGTAAAGTTTTTAAGAATGAGCACATCATGAATATCTATTTGAACAGGCATCAGAGTAAAGTCCCAAGTAAGATCAAAAATAGATAGGAGATCACCAATTTCTTGAACATCTAAGAGCTGACCAAAAATATGAGTAGGTCTTGCAGCAAAAACAGCTCTCTTGTCATCCTCTTTTTTGAAAAGCAAAACAAAAATATTTGGAAATCCATCTGTAGCTCCTCTAAAGACAGGCTTTGAAATCTTAAAATCAGCAGCAGGAATGGCTAAAATTTTATTGAGTTGATGCTTGACAGAAGGTTTAAGATAATCTCTGTATTTATCACATATTTTGGAAGCTAACCTATAAGGAAATTCATCTATATCCTCATCCAGATCAAGAATCCTTATTTGTTCAGCAGGGATATCCATAGTAAAAGAAAGCAAGAAGCAAATTAAGAGAAAAAGAGGAACATAAGAGTTGAAGAAGAACAGGGATGAGTCCAGAGAGGTAAAGGAGAGGTATAAATAAAAAGAGGAAGAAAAAATAGAAGCGGGAGTATAGACAGAACCAAGAAAGAAACAGAGAGGGAATATTCATCATTTACTTGTTAGGACCAACAAAATCAAAGATTGCTTGTAAGAAACACCAATATCTTCAGAAACCAATGAGGAATGACGAACCTATAGTCTAATAAGACATTATAGACTCAAAAAAAAATAGAGTGAAGGGAATAAATTAAACGAAAGGAATGAGGAACAAAGAACGCAACAGATTATGAAAAATAGAGCTCTAAACATGGAAGGGAGGCCAAGTGTAACAAAAGGTTTGCTAATGCACTTCTAAGAACAGATTATATATAAAATTAACTGTAAAATAATCATATTAATAAACTAATCCATAAACTGATCTTGGAACTCTCAAATATGAAAAAAGAGGATCCAAAAACTGACATAAGCCCCCAAAATCAGAGAAATCATTATCATTATAAGACTAAAAGCCATCATGAACTTGACCAGCAAAACCAGCAAGTAATAAAACATTAACCCTCCAATTTCAGTAACACCCACATACCATCGGCATGGGGTATAATACGGTTACAGCTGGACAAGCAGCACTAAAGGCTGCCTCAGGTAAGATTTCAAAACATGAGAAAGCTTGCATTGATAATGGACATGCCTTTATTCCTTTTGCTTTCGATACTTTCGGTTTTCTAGCTCCAGAGGCGGTTGGACTCCTCAAGAGAATACAAAAAGTCATGCATAGCAATGTTATGACTCCAGGTTCGAAAGAATTTGTTTTTTATAGGATAGGATTTGCAATACAAAAAGGGCCTGCGGCACAACTTGTTGCTCGTTTGCCTGATAAGACAATGTAATTTCATTTTTCTTTGATTATTAATTTAATATTAAATAGCCTCCACTATATTCTTAAGTGGAAATAAAATAAATTCTTCACATAACCCAAATCTCTACAGAGTAGAGCACCATATTTGCATAAAGCAAATCCAAATACTGCTAATCAGACTAATCAAATCAAATGAACTGAAAAGGAAACACGAAATCTGAAAGAGATTTTTAGAGAAAGACTGCTAAAATCAACAGAAAGAGTTTTCAGAAAAGTAATTTTTGAAAACCAAAACCCTAAAATTTATAATAGAGCAAGAAACAAAGAAAATAGAAAAATCTTTAAATTAGAAAGATCCAATAATGATTGTAATAAGGGAAACGAAGAAGAAAAGTAGAAGAATCGATCAAAAATCCAAAAAGATCAATCAAATTAAGAACTGGAACGAAGAAAAAAAGAAGGAAATTGACTAAGTCAGCATCGCCCGACTTTTCACCTCTCTAACACTCTTTCAAATAATTAGCTGCAGCAAATGATCGAACCATTGAACTACTCACTTGTTTGTGATTATACTTCATATGCACTAGATATATTGCATTTAAGATCATAGATTATTAGTAGATATAGTGGCTAACAAAAGATTTATAAATAATGGTAATTAAATTATTTTGATGGATATTTGAAACGCATTAGTTGCATATTTTCAAATTCCACATAATTGACCTTTTTTTTTTTACCAAATTGACTTTTTATTTAGCCAATTAATGCATGCACTTTTCACCGCTTTTTTTGAAATTTTGCCGCTTTTTTTTTTTTTTGCCGTTCCGAATTACTAACTAGGGCTTAAACTATTAATATTTGGGGAGTGTGACCAGATTGCCTTGGAAACATAATTACATATACAAGTTTAGTGCACGTGCGTTGCACGTCGGCGGCAATAATTTTTTCATAAGTATTTTAACAAAAGTATGACACAGAAATAAAAACGCATTACATCGTACCGGCAAATAACAGTAAAATATAGCTTTTAATATGGTTAATCTCCGGTTGATCGGTTACAATTCTTGGTCGACACCCTCCAGAGCCATTGTTTTCATATATGTATCCATAAACTTTGATATAGGATTGCTTGCATTAAATGGGGGAGATAAATATTACAAACCAATGGCATCCTAATTATATCACACCTAAACTCCAAACCAAGGTGAAAGGATATAGATTGTGCTTGAAAAAATTTGATGCCCAAATGCTTTTGCCCACGCAGTATGGAAAAGGTTAATTTTGATATGTGCTCCACAATTCAAGGTTGTAAAAATGTAAAACGTGGGATGATTCGTTTTTCATTTTTGAAAATCAAATCGTATTTTAAATTCTAAATCGTAGATTCATAATTAATTTTTTTTTACAATACATAAAACTATATATGTAGAGTCCACAAATTTACTATAAATTAATTATTAATACTAAGAAATAAGAGATAGCCTGATTAACTTATCAAAAATTAAAATAATAGTAGATAGTTCGATTATTTGAATAACTAAATGGTTGCCACATGCACAGCCAGTGAGCCAAATGTAACCGTATGTTGCCACGCATGACTAAATAGTTTGACTAGTTTAAATTGAAAGAAAAGCCAAGACTGCTCTCGAGAAAACCAAACGCTTCTTTCCTATCAACCATCTGAAATCAATTGAGACTTGAGGTTGAGAACAACGATAAACTCATGGTATATTTGCAGCGAGAGACTACAAATTCATGGTATACTTGAAAAACTCGGTATAGATTTTTGTTATTCTTTTTGTTTTAAGTTAGATCTTGAGTTTCCGTTTGTATAGTCGTATGTTATTCTTTGATAGGCTGTGCTTTCAAGATCTGGTTTGTAATAGACTGATGTTATTAATCAGAGTTGCATCTTATAATGTTGAATAGAAAAAAAAAAACGATGAACATTGAAGATCAAGAAGCAATGAATCAAACCCATATTTAGTTAAGGCAAGATGGGTCTGTACGATGAGCAACAAAGAGAAAGAGAAGTATTTTATGAAGATGAAGAAGAGAGAAGCGTATGGTTTCATTTACATCAATTGGTATCCGAGTTGAATTGAGTTGGTGGAATTGTGGGGCGCGCTTAATATGGGTGCAAATAATTGTCGGTTATTATGGGCTAGTGGATCAAGTCAGGTACGATTTCGACCCGACCCGTTACTGCGTCTTCTTAACCGAAATCTGAAGAACATCCTTGTTTTTTCCGATTGATGTTAGCTTTGTTTTTCCTGAATTTCTTATATTTGATCGTAATTCATGATACGAATTAGTGGTTGCTTAACTTCTTAATGTGGGTTTTTAAATTAACTGATGTATAATCTTTTCGTTATCCTAAATTGATTGATTTAGCAAGAATTAGAAAAACCAAAAAACTGAGTATAATCTCCTGATTGATCGATTCCGATCAAATCACTGGATATTTTGATGATATTGGATCATGTAGTATGATTGTATGACTGTGTTTGATGGAAATTGGTGATCAATTTGTTCGATTATCACAAATTGGATCTCAATTTCATGAAATTGAAAAGGAAAAAAAAATGGTTTTATTTTCCTGGGACATTTTGCGTAACGGACAAAAACGCAAATTGTGATCACTTAAAGGTCTCCTAAAGTCGGCCAATTAGCTCTGATTCTCTGAACCACCACCATCATCAACAACGTTTCAGTTTTTGGGAAAAATTCGAGAGAGAAAGAAGATGAAAAGGTGATTTATGTATTTGCCCCTTCTGTGCTTAGGTTTTACCGCAAACTTAGTGAACACGGAGGCAAAACTTAGAGAAGATGTTCCAACGACGAATACGCAGGGGAATCTGTTTCGAATATTCCTTGGATCCTACAGTTTGGATTTAGAGTTGGAAGATCCGACGGTTACGAAGTGTAAAGCTGTTGATATTTTGGTATTTGCATTAAAAGGGGGGGAGATTTGCTTTCAGCAAATTTCTGCGCAATAACAGTTGTACTTTTTTTGTGTTTAGCTTAAATTGCTACTTTTGTCTCAAAAGCAGAAACAGTAATACTATGGTTTGAATTTGTCTGACAAATTTTTACTCTCCATATATTGATGCCCGCTAGTGGCAATTTTTTTTTTCCCCAAAGAAGGCAAGAGTTGCAAGACAACTGAAAAATGAGCAAAATGCCCTTCTTTCTCACTAACGTTTAGCCTCTGTACCGTACCTGATAAAAAAAGAAACAAGAAAAAAGAAACCGAAAAATGTGATAATATAATATAATCAAACCAACATGGACGAAATCCAGTGAAACATCCCTGGCAAATGGATCACATCATACTTATAGATCGATAAACAGCTTTCACATTCAGGAATCATCGCTAAACTATCAATACACAGCTAGGAAGAGGAATCATATCGACACCCACCACCCTGTTACAAAATCCACCTCTGGGATTCATCTAACAGTCAAACATCACACCCTCTGCAATTTGCTAGCTTTGTTGTACTTGTGAAGGGGTCGCCAGATTTATATCCAGCTAGTTGTTGGCATAATCCTCAACCATTTTTTCTCCTTGTGGAAGAGTTAGTGGGTCGGTAGAATGACTAAATAAAATAGAGGAAATAATCAGTATGCGTGGACACTAATATGGCACCATCTAGCACAAGACAACTCTGACAAAATAAATACATACCGGTTCTTTACGTTTAGCAGAAGATTTTTTCATATGAAAAGCTAAAGGCTTGGTATAATCTTCAAAAAGCTCCTGCAAATCCATACCCCGTAAAATGTTAATGATTACAATGGATATTTGGATAACCATAAATGCTCACTGAAGTTTGAGACCATCAAGTGGCAGATGCAAATTAAGAAAATGATAGCAAATATTAATTAGATG
This sequence comes from Papaver nudicaule, assembly GCA_023529015.1. Classification (NCBI taxonomy): domain Eukaryota; kingdom Viridiplantae; phylum Streptophyta; class Magnoliopsida; order Ranunculales; family Papaveraceae; genus Papaver; species Papaver nudicaule. The sequence continues at coordinate 8,272 of JAJJMA010179301.1, forward strand.
TATGAAATCAAACATGCGTAAGGATTTCAGAACCTACTGAAGCTCAGTTAAACAAATATAGATAGAAATGGTGTTTGTACATTCAAGTGAAATCATACATAGCATAACCATCGACTTTTCATAAATGTCCAGAGATATCATACCTGGTCAGAATCAACATAAGGATTTCTGATCTTACGTGATGGCTTTGAATCATCGGGACTTCCCTGTTGATTCATATGATGGAAGCCAACTATAAGAATCCGTACAATAACAGATGTATATTATAGATAAAAAGTTATCATGCTTTGACAACATTTAAGCTGAAAAGTCAGTATTAAAAGAAAAATGAACTTTCTAAGACCATGTCTCTTGATTACCACCAAGACATTAATAACTCTACCGATAGCACTGTCTAACTTATAGTCATAGAAGAGATATGTAAAGTTTAAATAGCAGATGGCATAACTTGCGAAGCACTGAGGAACAACAAAGCCTAAGATAAGTAGTTAACCGAGGCTGAAGGTAGTGTGGAAGCAGAAACAATACCTGCTCGTCCATGTCAGCATAAGAAGCTCCCCGATGAACACCTTCAGGAGTTCCCTGAGGATCCGAGATAAAGTTAGCAAAACATACTAAATCACAACAACAATTTTATTTATCAATAATTGGATACTTATGCAAGCTTGCAAACCCCCATGGATTCAAACCTGCTCATCCAGATCGGGTGATAAATCCCTGGTGTCTGTAGGCAAAGCTTTTGCATCCTTGCGGGTCCCCTGAGAGGCCAAAATGACAGATAGAATATCAGCTGCATATGTGCATTAATCAACGGGAGAATGTTCCTCCATGACACAAACACAACAAACAAGTAAGGATAACTAAAACGTGTAAGCATCACTGTATCAGAATTGCAAGTCTACAACCCCGTGTTGCACTTAAATTTGATGATAGTTAACTTCCAGAAGAAAGCACATGCGTGCTAATTAAACCCTTACCTGGCCGTTTAGGTAAGCAAGAGGAGTCTTTCCACCTTTAGAGAGATCTCGCAAAGTTCCCTGCAAAGACTATATACATCAAACTTCCTCCACCTTCTAGGTACAAGGAAATTAAATGAACCCAAAACCCAAAATCTTAATCAACCTTGTTTGCCCACATAAGCCCGCATGCATTGCATAAAGTTCTTGGACCAGCTGGCCCACGACGCATCGCCGGGGTCGAACTCTCACTGGTACCACAATGAGTACACCTACGTGAACTGCATAACGATTACAATTAATGCAAAGTGGTAGGGGGTCGGGGAGGAAATGAAGATTTAATAACTCTTCAGACATACTTGGTATCTCATCAGTGTACTCACCCAACTTCCGAACGGGGGGTGATATCCCCCTGAAGAACAAACTGCGATGAATCCCGGCTAGAAGAATTCACACGGCTTTGCTTTGCTGACTTTGAGGATGTGGATTGGCCTTTCTTACGGTGCATCCTATATAGAAAATGGAAGAAAAGAGTCAGCTTGAGTGAGTAATTTACCAAAAGCAAAGCATGGAGCTTTGGCACAGACTTAAGATAGATATGCACAAGAATACCCATACTTCTGAGCAACCTCTTTACGACCATTGCATTTGATTTTCTTATCAAAACTTTGTTCTTTCCGCTTTTCACGAAACCTAACCAGAGAATCAATCCTTTTTGACAGATTTGAACGTCGTGGAGCATCACTAGCAGCCTGAGGAGACATTGACAATAATACAGTAAAGAAAAATACAATAACATAATATAATGATCATTTAAGATTAAAGGAAAAAAACACATTCAGTACCCTATCATTCTGATGGTAACGGACATCAACTGTAGGTACAGCAGCAGGTATGTCTCGACCTCCTAAAAGCAAAAGAACAGCTTGCACCTATTATATGAACAATTCAAGGAAAGTCAAGCACTACTTTAAAAAGGAAGTAAGCCATGGCCAGAAGAGTTAAAACATAAAATGAAATGAACCAGCAACTTAGTATAGGTCAATTCTCTGCAGTAAGAGAAGCATATTTATCTCAGTTGAAGTTGAAGTTAACGTACCAATTAGGCTTGAGAGTGAAAAAAGAATGGGCAATTAAGATCCAAGTGGCAATTTTAATATCCAACAACAACTCCCCCACATTTTTCTTCCCAAATCTCTTTTCACGATTCACACTTAAACAGCTATACATATATCCCCACAAATATTATCAAAATCGAAAGTTGCTGCTCTATTCAAAACAGCATGATCCTCACAATCCTCAAACCTCTTTCACACTCTGAGGCAATATATTGAAATGCATAAATCTCAATTCAACCCTTTCCCCTATTCAGTCTGGTAAAACAGAAACAATGCCTAGGACAAGGAACAGCAAGGTAACAACAACTGGTGACATTGATGTAGTTTATCACTCATACTTGAACTCGGAATTAAGTTAAACCCTAAATTCTATTCAACCATTACAAGCTCACACTCCACAATTTATTGGTCAAATGCATACAACTCCAATCGCTTAGTTCGTAACACAGATATACCACAAAAGTACAAATGTTTTTGTAATAGGTCAAATTCATGACAGACAACAGGTTTTTGCCAAATTTTTCAGGGTTTATTTAAATGAACCCACAAGTGAGATAAAAAAAATTGGGAACAAAAAATTGAAGATTGCCTTTGAGAAAGAGTACCAAAACCCACAGGGAATTGGCAGCAAAACCTCGATGATTCCAGAAGAAAAAAAAACTAATTGGAAAGAGAAAGAAAAATCAAACCTTGTCATAAGTAATTGAAGGAAAAACATAAACTTCTCCTTCAAACGCAAGAGTCAGTTCACTAGTCCGAGTTCTCGCTGAAGCACTTGGAAAATTCCCTTTTGGATTTCCTGAATTAACAGGTACATCTTGAAGATCATCTTCGGTTTCATCACCACCACCATAATCATCTTCATCTTCATCATCATGATCATGATCATCATCATCATCAGTAGGAATCATATGATCATCAAACGGCCTAGCTTGAAGTGGCAAAGGATTTTCTGGTTGCATCATATCTTCAATATCATCGTCATCATCATCAGAATAACGATCTACTGGAACCATTTCAAGTAAAACCCTAACCCTAATCAAGAAAATCAACAACTTAAATTAGACGATTATCATCATAATTTTTATCCCTAACCCTAATTTTACGACTATCAGTGTGATTAAAGATGAAAAACAAGAACAAGTCCAAAAAAAAACGTACCCAAATAATCGCAAACCTGAAATTCTTCGAGAGAGAGAGAGAGAGAGAGAGAGGGTTTGAGGATTTGAAGAAGAGAAAAAAGTAAAGAAAAAATTAATTAAGAAATTGTTTTTCTGAACCAGAGAATCCAGGGGAAGGAAGATGTACGATACGATCAATCCAATGAAGCAAGATTTTGATAACATACATTCAGGAGTATGGAAATATACAAACGGGAGTACTGAAATTAGATGGTTTGATTGATTTTAACCGTTCAAATGCTATCTGATTATCTATTTGGTTATCAAAGTAGGACCGTTGTACAAAGTCAAGTGACAAGATGAGGTTGATGAGTTGTGGGTCCTAGTTTGGTTTTGTTGTTGTTCTGATATGATCAAAAATATTCACTATCATGATGATCATCGATTTCCATCATTATCATCACACAATGCAAAGTGGGATGTGTTATAACCACGCAGATGCAGATACGTGGACAACAAAGAGAGTGAACTAGAAAACATCCGACAGATTAAAAAACTAGTAATAAAAAAGCATGACATCATTTGTGACCCCAGGGGAGAAAATATATATACTCCAGTATTTTATTTATTTTTTTAATTTTTGATTCAAAGGAACTATGCATTAGACTGTTACATCTTGTTGATAGTCCATTCTGATGCAGCCTAAAAACATCAGAAGGAAATGAAGTTTGAAATTCAAAGTTACTAGCTTCTCTCCTTCCTCCTTTGTTAGGAATGAAGTGAGCTACATTATTACAATCTCTAACTACTGATCTACTAAACCAAAAATTACTACTAGAGAGTTTATTTGATATCCAAAATGAAACCATGATTAGACCAGTGTACACTAGGTTCTGGCTCATTAAGGGATTTGATCACATTCTCACAGCCAGTCTCAAAGATGACTTTATTAAAACCCTTTTGAGCTGCCCAATCCACTGCATCGAGCATTGCCGTACTCTCTGCTTGTTCTGCTCCATGCTCCAGGTTTATCCCTCCATGGAAATACCTCCCTTTAACCCCTTGACATTGACCTGCAAAATCCCTTGCAATTAGTCCAATGTCAACATCACCAGTAATCCTTTCATAACTAGCATCAAGGTTAATGTTTAATGAATCCATGATCAGGTGGATACCATTTCCAAATCAGAGAATTGGTATAAACCAGAATATTAGGACCACTAGCTATGGAATTAGACTGACAAGTAGGCCTTAGTATTTCAGAGCTAGTATATCTTGCATTAGGATTGATTCTTTGAAAGACCTAGTTGCACCTGTCTTTCCAAATCATCCATGCAGTAATCATGAATTTAGAAACTTCATTTTCAGTATAAGAATTGACAGATCCTGATTGCTAAGATTTTAGAAACTAATTTATACAAAGCATAAACACCAGCAGAAAGATTACCAGTTTCAAAGAAATGCACCACAAATTAAGCAACAGAATCTTCAACAGCATCCCTATGAATTTGAAAGAAGCCAGGTGGATACCCATCAGGACTGGGCGAGCCTCGAGGATTCATATCAAACAGAACAGGTAGCAAAGATCCTAACCAGATCTATGCTATCAAAGACAAGATTAATATTATCACCGGAAGTTATGCACTCGTAGTAGAAGCATGAAAAGAATTTCTTGTTTATTACTGCTACTTTTAAAAATAGACATGAGATAGATATAGATTGTAAACTACAGTTTTCCATTCTAGGAGTTTCTAGTCTGATCATGCATGCCATGTCTTCTTGTAGTGCTATTCAAGACACCACGTGGAACATCCTTCATAGATATTTCAGATTCTTTTTCGTTCAGTTTTTCATAATGTTTAGTTAGAATCATATTTTAATACCAGTGGCAGTTAGCAAATTAGATTAAGAAGGTAAAGCCTGGTCGTTAAAAATAGAAGACCACTTGGTAATAATGCAGTTAGCAAATTGACATGAAATGTGAATTCCTAAATGCAAAAGTTGGGTATAGATGGTCAATCCAAATATACACCGAGTTGAAACTATGCCAGGGTACAAAAAGAATCAGGTGCAGAAATCAGAAGAGCTTCACAAATGAATGAGAATTACCCAGCAAGAATTACAGCTGATAAATAAAGATATGTACCTCAGTGTACACAATATTTTATCTATGGTGCAGGCGGCTCTAGAAAATCTTGTCTGCATTGACTCTGTGGCATTGAAGATTCTGCCAGTCTATGCGGGTTAGAACCTTGACTCGGAAATCCAATAAATCTCTGAAAAGAAGAATGTATCTATGAATGCTGTCTTATCCAAAATTGAAATTGAGCCAAAAATTATTTTATCTAAAATTGTTAAGAACTTGGGAAATCATAATGATATTACCTGGTTTGATCGGTCATTGCTACCAGCTCCGTGTTGGAACATTGTTTGATCCACAAATCTGTTTGGTCCCTATAATAATTATAATTCACAATGCTTATTTAAATGTGACAGCCAACTATTTATTTTGTTTATCAGCAAGGGATGAGAAATTGATGTGTGATTTAGGATCATGCTAGATATAAAGACCTCAGTATAAACATGCGGGTATACACACGGCATTTGTGGCAAATTTGGAGGTCCAGCTGCACGGAAAGGGAGACCACGAGGATCGGAAGTATCTGGGCACCCCATGACATTTGGTGGAAGCATCTCACTCGGGCATGAAGGTGGCCCACTCCATCCTCCTGACATTACTCTACACTGAACGCTGTCATTCTCCGTTTGTATAACGGTTGCCTGCTCCACTTGCTTGATTGACCCCTTAGAGGATAAATAACATCATTTATCACTATATTCAAAGTTCAGACAGTACCATAAGCATGTACAAGTATACCAAGTAGTTTTAAGATCCAACCTGAGAGTAATGGGGTAAATTCCAAGGTCTGGCAGGGTAAAAAGGGACACTCGAGGGTACAGAAACCATGAGTGGTCCGGGCGTAGTCTCAGTTGCTCCAACTGACACTTGCCCAATTTGTCCATCAGTACCTGAATAAGAGTAATTCACTTAGCCAGTACAAGAACATCACACATATAAGAGGATAGACTATAATGCACTTCAATTGCTTACCTGTTGGCTGTAGTAGTGCTTTATCTCTCTTTTTCCCCTTTTCTAACAGGCTCTTGATTTTACCACTCGCTTTATCCTTTGCTTTCTTGCGTGGCAGATTCTGCAACATTGTGTCTGCACAAGAATGATCGACAACACGCTCTCTGCTCACTTTTTCATGATTTGCATTTCTACTATCTTCAAAGAATCTGCTCTGATCTGAGTCAAACTTTAGAAAATTATCTAGCTCTTCTAGCACCTGAGATAGTAATACCTTAGCAAAACTAGTAGAATTTTCAGTGCTAGATCCCTTAACAGCAATTGTGAGAGAAACGTAGGCCAAGTCAGCATATTGCAAAGTCAAGGATGAGCGACAACTAACTGGTAATGAATTTCTAAAGTCATCAACTACAGCACCAGCTCTTGCATCCCTGGTCCACCGATTCAAATAGTACTGCAGAGGAAGATCAGGCAACCGCCTAGTATGCAGTATTTTTAATGCATGAGAACATAAAATCCCCATACTTTCGAATTTCTTGCAGCTACACTTCACTATATTGTCAGAGGAGTTAAAGGTAACAGTCCGAAGCTTAATATTTTCAAAAGATGAAACTCTGTACGTGCATAGCGTCCCATCTTCACCAAGTGACTCCACAAACAAATCCAAAGTACGAACATATTCTTCCTGGAATAGCGTAAATATTTTGGTTGTGTATCTCTTTGCTGCTTGAACTACTGCGGGCCATGCAATCCGTAAATCTGGTTTTGTTTGCCTAGAAACTGAATCTTGATTCTTTTCCTTTTCTCGCCGACTAGCAACTGCCTTCTCATATCGAGCTACAAACTCCCGTAACGTCAAAGTCCTTTTAAAATACTTCTTAACAAAGTTCATACCTCCATCAATTTTGGTTGTTGTGATACCTGCACAAAAGTATTCCTGTACATAAATTTGGGCCCACTTCTCACGCAGCAGATATAGATCCTGTAGCCATTCATTCTTTGCCAAGTTGTACTTTTTCACCAGTGCATCCCAACAAAATTGAAATTCCTCTTCAGTCTCGTTACAACATATGCAACTTTTAAAATCTTGGGCGAAGGATTTGTATTGTTCAAACACATCAGAGAGGTGCCTCAAAGCATTTTCATAGATATGCCACGAACATAAGCGGTGATGAGAATTTGGCAGCACCCGTCCAACAGCATCAGCAATATGTGGGGCTTGGTCTGTGAAAAATGACTCAGGTTGTTTGCCATTCATTGCTTCCAAAAATGTTTGGAACAACCATACAAAAGATTCTGTAGTCTCCTCCCACAACAGTCCACAACCAAAGGGAATTGCTTGCCCGTGATTGTTCACGCCAACAAATAGGGCACATGGCTTATCATAATCACTAGTCCTGAATGTGGTTTCGACGCATACCACATCACCGAAGAAGCTATAATCGATCCGTGATTTAGCATCAGACCAAAAACAACCGCAAATTTGGTTATTAACATCCATTTGAATTGAATAGAAGAAATATGGGTTCTCCTTTTGCATGCAATTGAAATAATCTAACACGATTTGCACATCTTCCGTCATTAAAATGTTTTTAGATCTTTTATCCAGGTGATTAGATAAATCCACTTGTGTGAAATTAAGATTGTGGGTTCTTCCACCTTCTGCATTTATATATGAGTAAAATCCAGTGGCTCCCGTTCCTACAAACTGTAGATTATTAAACATTCCAATCTGGGCTTCTCGCATCTTTCTATGTGATCTCAAAACGTGAACTTCAGATGGAGGAACAAGTTCGTGGTTATGTTCTAGAATAAATTCTGCCACTGAGTAACTTCCATCGTCTTGTATTCTGATTACAAGTCTTGCTTTACAATCAGTTCGTGTTTGTAACCGTGGTTTCATAGGAGCTCCCCTTGAATGTTCACGATAGACACCTTCTTTAGAGCAACAAAAAATTCTTCTCGAGACTGTCTTATCTGAACGATGAGTGGATGAACTTTTCCTTATACTAAATCCCACAGATCTAGCGTAACGATTGTAAAAGTCATACGCTTCATCATCTGACTGGAAAATCATGCCAAGTTTTGGTACCTCGATTTCAATCTCCTTTGAAACTCCAATATCTGTTTCCATAGGAATATTGCCTCCAGTTTGGAAGGTCTCATTTACTTCGATGGGAGATTTTACACTTTTCTTATCCATCCTGTAAAGGTAAGACACAGCAACATTAAGAGAAAACATAGCCAATGATTTCTATGTCTTAACTTAGAGCAAACAGAAGATTTCAGCATATCAAATTAGTAACTCAACACTAGAGAGGCTCGAGACAGAATTGGCATGCTCTTGCACTCCCACAACGAAACTCAGAAGGAACTTCGTTTACACAACAAAGATACATAAGAGAGCCCATCTTACTTGTGTTCCGCCTTCTTATGAGCATTTTTCCGAAACTTCTTGTCATAATATCTGTCTTTCCGTTTTTCACGAAATTTAACTAAAGAAGCAATTCGTCGAGACACATTCAAGCACCGTGGGCATTGCCCGCCTGCACAAGACATACAGATAAAAACCATAAACACAATCAAACAACAACAACAACAACAACGATATTCTTCGGACACATAGCGTAGCTTCATAAAGTACCCTACTGATGATAATATGGAAATGTGTGTCAATGCTTAAGCATACCATCAGGTACATCACTCCCTCCAAGTATTGAAAGCACAGCTTGCACCTGTTTATCCAAATCTAAACAAAAATCATGACTTTTCTTTTCCACTATTTCACTAATCCAAGATCATCTTATACAAAAATCAGATTTATGATTTAGAACACTAAAATCGGTGCAAATTGAAGTGAAAACAAAAACCCTCAAATTTTGCTCAGCAGAAATGATGAAAAAACTGACCTTTTCCGGATCAACTTTATGAAAGACATAGACTTTGCCTTCAAAAGAAAGAGTAAGTTCACTGGCTTTTGACTTGGAAGCTGTTGCAGTATTATTACGACCTCCTTGTCTAGCTCCTGAGTTATTAGCTTCCTCGGTACAGGTGACATCAGCATCATATCCATTATCTTCTTTTTCTTCCTCCTCCTCGTTGATTTGTATAGTTGATGTCTGATTCTGATCTATAACTAGTGCTTTTTGAATTTCCGTGGCCATTGAGTTTGTTCAGCAGAGCAGAAATGAATCCTTAACAGTAAACTATTCCGTAATTAGTGGTGAGGGGAAGTTGATAAACCCTAGAAATTGGTATTCTTTAGTGTGAATTGGGAGTTGAAATTAATTCCTTTGTGTTTTTCTTTTCCATACAGAAAAAGCTAAACAAGTAGAAATGACTTCTAAAATAAGTAGGATAGAAAGTAGCTTTCCATTTTGGTTGTTACTTCTCTCTCCTTGGCTCAATTCAATTCTACAGTAGTCATTGCATGGCACTCCAAACCCCGGCCAATTGGGGCGTCCTTGTTGGTTTGTTTTCACCTGTACTTGCTAACTACAGTGTACGACTGACTGTAAGATCGCAGCTGTTTAGCAGGAAGCATTTTTAACTGTCGTAGACTCGTAGTAGTAGATTAGAAGACGACCGTTGTACATATTGTACAATTAGCTATAACCTTTATAAACTTGAAACAAGTTATGGGATCCACTGTTGTAAAAAGTTATTAAAAATCAGGCATTAAGATGATATATTATGTATATATGTAAAAAATTTCTAACATTTAACCAGGAGCTAAACGATATACTCCTACAGTAATCCTACTGTACATAGAAGTATGCATAGAAAATTAACAGATCTTCAATCCATTTCTTCAGCTGCACATCCATCCATCTGCTGTTTGTTCCTCAATAAGCATGCTAAGTAGTACTTTGCATGTCTTACTTGCGGGGTAAAAAATATCCAAACATCTGTCACTACTGTATTGTTCAGTTACTACTACAGCTATGTTTCGGTATCACCATGTGGGGAAGGAACAATGTCAAGTGCCTGACTAGTTTCACCACCATCAACTTTACCACCATTTGCCTCATCCTTTTAGCAGAAGATACAACAAAGCATGTGATCAAAAAACTATTAATAGTCAAGTATCAGTCTTTTAGAGAAAAGAAAAACCAAGATCCTTGTTGAGAGAGAGTACCGTTTCTGCCCCTTGGTTCACAGTATTATTCATGGCTTCTGCAGCCACAGTTCTAGGAAGATCAGTCAAGGTTCCCTGCACATAGAGCTTCTTATTATTATCATTATTATTATTATGATTATCATCATCATTCATGATACAATAACACAAGGAAATTCTAGAAGGGTATTATTCTCATTTAAATCCAAGAAAATATTGGGGACATCACTGTTAGGTGGGAAACAAGAAACAGACATCATCCAGATTCCAAACAATAAACACAGCCCCATCTAGCCAAACAATTCTCACTAACGGGTGAGGAGTAAATTACTCTTAACTACATTTAGAACTCCAAGAGATTCTTTGCAGTTGTTTAAACTTGCTGCTTTACATGAATCCAAAGACAAATCTAGGATATCAACTAATCAATGACTTATGTGCATTATTAAAAGATAATAAAAATAGCTACAGTTATTCTAGACAATGACTGAATTGAACAAAGAGGTTTTACCAAGTTACTCTGAGAAGGCGCGAAGGATAAACCTCCAAGCACAACAAAAATGAGTTGAACATGAAAAAGAGCAATGATCAGCAAGATAAGATATGATGTTGCAACACTGATGATACTACATCCTTTCAGTTAATAGATATAGGATAAACTTAAACGGGATAAAAGGGTTATAATGAAACACCATAGATGACAAGATGACCACAAAATGATTTTGTCGAGTACCATTGAATGTTGTTGAAAAGTAGACAGGTAACAATTTTAATATCATATGTTAATATTATATGATGCATGGATACAATTTGGATATGTCCACCTTAAACTTGACCACCATCACAAACACATATCAGCATATTATATTTCTGTAAGAATCTTGACTCAAGTATTTGTTATATACATTTTTATGATCTAACAACATGGCACCCAGTAACTGACCTTGTTTGCCCACTTAAGCCCACAAGCATTGCACAGAGACCTTGGACCCTGAGGTCCACGACGCATCATCGGAGTGCTGTTTGAACTGATGCCGCAGTGTGTACACCTGCTCAATTCATATAAAGATTAGAGGCGAGCGACAAAGGGCAATCAAGCATAATACCCTCGTCAGCTAAAAAGGAGATCAACCAAAAAAGAACATAAAAACGCTAAGGATCCCCAAGACAAAGAAAGATCGTAAAGAAGCTTTATTTCTCTGTAGTTCATCAAAGTATGTATTAGACTAATGTTAATTGAGACTCTTGATAGTTCAGTCCAAACTCACATAGTTTCTTGTTGTTCAAGTGGTACTGGAGCATCTGAAGGAGACCAGAACACAGATTCCATTGGAGTGGGCTTCGAGGATGCAAACTGACCCTTTTTACGCTGCATCCTGAAAAAAACTCAACATCACAATAACGAACGTAGTTGTGTATCCTTTCTGAATTGGAAACACTTTGTAGATTAGCAATATGGGCCTCTCGCAATCCAACAAGTATCACTTCAAGCAGAAGAATGTAACCAAGCACTGTTTAACTAAAGAGCTCAGATATATACTCCATGTACTTCTACAAACAACCCTTTTCATTCTAAAGAAGCACACAAACAAATTAAACAAACCCATCTTTTATGTGTTTGTCTTGTTTGGAGTGGGATAATGACTCAGCTATCAATAATGTGATCATATCCAACTCCAGACTAGAAATAATGTGATGAAATTGAGATCCACGAGATTACTGGCAGAATGGCAAGAGCCGTAGTATTTACAACTAAAGAGTATTAAAATGAACCTACAAAATCAGTAACTGGGCGACCAACTATTTGACTCGCAGCTGCGGGATTGCGCAATTCAGTTTACAGAACTATAATACATGAAAATTGATATTCCACAAAAATTCCACCGATACCTTTACCAAAGCAAATACATACCAAGTACAAATTTATAAAGAAGGTAAACAACCTCAATCCATAGAAAAATCCAATCAATTTCCTCACCTTTCGGCAACTTCTTTGCGAACAGAATATCGAATTTTCTTATCGAAGCAACGATCTTTCCTCTTTTGACGATATTTGTTCAAGGCAACAGCCCTCTGTGGCTGACTTGCACGTCCAGGAAGATCACTAACAACACCCTAGAAACAAACAGGTTAAAAAAGCAAAACACAAAATCAGCACCAATACAAAATACAAAACTCATAATAACATTCCTACCTTCTGAGTCTGAGGAGCAGCGGTTAATCCAAAACTAGAGGTAGCATCAAGAGAACCAGGTACTTCACATCCACCTAACAACAACATCACAGCTTGTACCTGTAACAATCAAACCATAAGATAAATATAAGATCGCCCAACGAACAAACCCTGAGAAATTAAGAGAGAAGACGAACCTTTTCAGGAGAAACATAATAAGTCCATAATTGTCCTCGAAAAGATAAAGTGACTTCATCCATACTATTAAACTCCTGAACTGCTCCGAAATTGTTATTATTAGTACGATTTTCTACTTCACTACCATCAGCATAAGCTGCAGAACTGGAAGGAACATCTTCTTCAACACCATCCCTTAAACCATTATTATCATCTTCTTCTACATAGAGATTATTGTTGTTAGGGTTTCCATCTTCTTCTTCGAAATCTGCATCGATAATCTGATAGTTAGCAATAACATTGTCGTTTAATACTACATTGTCACCGTATGATTGATCAAAATTCCGATGATTTTGATTTCCAGGCATCTTTGAATTTGGGGAATTCCCAAAACCCTAAAAGAATCCTGATTATATTCAATGGGAAAAAGAACGAACAGACGAAACTCTTCGGTGGAAGAGAGTTCCAAATTCTGAATGGGAATGGACCACTGTGGTTGAAACTCAAAGACTTGACTTGGCGACTTATTTTTATTTTTCTCTAAGCGGGCCTTTAAGAAGGCTCCAGATCCGTTTGGGTTGGGGGAATACCCTCCTTACTACCGTGGGTCAACTCGTTGCTAGCCTCGTGCTTCCTTTATACTCCCGGCGATACTTTCTTCACTAATGTATTCTCCGGACGAGATAATCCATTTTTGAAATAATAAATGTGAGGCATAGAGCATTATACTGGCAACTTTCTTTGCATTTTGTATGAGTGTTGGCTCCGTAGTAAAGATAAGACTCGGATGAAGTGTTATAGTCCTTTCAAGGAATTTGGCGTCAAAGATGAAGATTATACAGGTGTTAATTTCAATATCGTTTGGGGTGATGTTGTTCAAAGCACTAATATCCTGCTTTGATGTGATGACGTGAAGTTGACTACTGCCTCTGGATCTGATGGTGCTCTTTTCCATGTGGAACAAAGGGTTCGTCTTGATCATGATTATAGGTGGATGTGGAAGATTGTTGGTTCCCAAGTAGTAGGGTGCAAGAAGTCTCAATCTGGAGCCTTCGTTCCTCGATCAATTAGTGAGCTTCCCAAGCAGCGCTTTAATGTGACTCCTTCCTAGGCATCATCTTTATGCTTCATGTTGGAGATCCATTGTTTGGATAATTGTTCTTTGTTCTGATATTTCCTTCTCTTGTGGGACATGCCCTGAGTAATCCTGCCCCTTTTGCTGGTACTACTGGTACTGCCAAGGGAACTCGGGCTCGTATGAGGAAAGTTTTAGACGAGGCCAAGGTAGCCAAGACTAGCAAGGATGGAAAGTCTACAAGAGGTGGTAAGGGAGCCAAGGATGCTCCGGTTGGTAAGCTTCCTTCGTTGAAGGTATGGGTTGTTCTAGTTGTTTATGTTAAATATATACTTGGTTATTACTCGCATCCATGGTTTTAACGGGGGCATTCTTTTGTGTGCTTAGCCCAAGAAGCAAACCTTGAAAAAGAAAGTGTGTACCGAGGATAATGTTCATAGTAAGGGTGGTAGTCCTCCTAAGGGTGACTTGGAGGACGAGTCTAATGAAGATGATGGTGATGTTGGTAAGAAAGGAGGCTCGTTTGTCTCTAATAATGATGAAGAAAGTAGTGAGAGCTCTGACTCTTCGTGAGTTCTAGTGGGGATGATAACAATCTTTATGAAAATTCTATGTTGTCCTTCAAAAGAAAATTTGATGAGAAGAGAACCGTTGATGGTGATCGTGATGTTTCTGTATGATAATCAATCTCCCGAGTTCTCCCCCGAGGTACAAAGTCAAAAGAAACTGAAGGTGACCCCTTCGAGATCAGAGAGTGCGGCCAAGGATGCTAATTCCCTTGGTCAAATTCAGGAGCCAAGAAGTGTTGAAGTTGCTGCTCGAGAGATGTCGTTGATGGATATGGTTCCGCGTGATCAAGGCGGTGCTCAATCAGGTTCTTTTGTCTGTATTCCTTTGCTTCCCATTACTCCTCTTAAGAGACTTGACTGGTCTGGATTTGCTTATGCGAGAGCTGGAGCGAGTGGTGCTACAGCTGGTGGTGTGAGGGGGAGTTTTCTCGTCCTGCAAACACAGGCATCGGGTTTTGTATTATCTGAGAGAAGAGCTACAGGATCGCTGCTGATAGGGTTAGATGAAACCATACTTTACCAAGTCTGAAGGCCTTCTGAGTCTTCGTTGAATCTGAGTCCTATGATTCTAATTCAGGACTCTGAAATTGAGATGGAGAAATCCCTCGAGTGGCACTTCTCGAAGGTGAAAGAGCTCTTTTTGGATCTTGGACGCTCTGCTGTTTTCGGGGAGTCTTTTAGTCTGCAAGAGATAGAAAAAAAAAAGGATAATCTCTATGGTGTTTTGTCCCAGTTTTCGTTGTTTGCGGTAATCTTCCTTCGTTGTTATTTTGGCGAATTATATCTTCGTGTTTTTTTATTCTGATCTATATGCCTTCGTTATGCGCAGTTATCCCAGCAATTGGAGTGTACCGCGCCCTTGTTGAACTTCTTTAAAGTTAAATGTATTAAACTTGATACATATGCTTGTCAAGTTCTCTTTGATCATGACTCTGCCGTCAGGCGGTTGCATGAGCTACAATTCAATCACCAGAGTGAGAGTTCGTCCATGAAGGTTTCCGAGCTGGAGACGGAGCTTGCAAATTTGAGAAAGAATCTGAAGGAGGCTTGCGCTTTCAAGGAGGATGTTGAACAGGCTCGGTCTGTAGCTGATTTTTCGTTGTTGAAAGAGTCCGAGAAAATTCAAGGTAAGCCTGGTTTTTCTCCCCTTGCTTGTTTTTGTATCTTCTTTCACTTTTGTTGAAAGTATAGCATTGATATCAGCTGGTGATCCTCGGAAATTAGAGTTTCTTCGGGCAGAGTGTGGGAAGCTCTGGTCTGATGTGTGGCACCATCAGAAAAAGTCTGATAAATAAATGAGTTAGACTTTTCAACTGGAGACGCAATTGGAGTTGTCCTCGGCCCATAATGCTGACGTTGTTGGGGATATGGATGAGCATCGTCTTCCACCGATCAAACTCTTAGGTGGAAGAACCTTGTCCAGAAGATGACAGAGGATGTTACTGGTTTGCAAAAGGCGCATGGCTTTGCAAGAGAAAGGTCGTACGAGGATTCAAGAGGAATTGGACACTATACATGCCTCGTCTTTGTTGGTTATTGTCGAGCGTAACAAGTTGTACATCGAGGTGAAGACTTTGAAGGAAGAGATTGAGAAGTTGAAATCCACTTATCCTTCCTCAAGTTCTTCAACTCTTATGGAAATGAATGAGATAGTCCATGAACTAGACGTAAATAATTGAACCTTTCGTTCTGAATTGTCTTCTCTTAAATCTGATATGAAAGATCTGGAGTTTAAGTATGATTCGTTAATCGAAGAATTCTCGAGGGTAGACTCGGATCGTATTGAGGCCGAGGGTAATTTAGAAAGTTACCTGAGTTATGCCTAAGGTATGTATCATGAGTTATAGGTCACCTACTTCGTTGTGCGTGCTTGTCTTGTCTTTCCTAACTTTATCTTCTTTGTTCTTTAGGTTTGAAGGAGCAGTTGTCAAAGCTTCGCAAGCAGGTGGATGAGTTGATTGGTCAAGTGGTGACAACCAATGGTCAAGCTAACTACCAGAAGGGTCTTGCTAACACTTTCAAGGCTCGTGAGAAGGCTGCGCTGAACTAGGCTACCCTACTGAGAGGTGAGCTGGCTAAATATGATGGTAGAGTAGCTCAAGTTGTTACTCCTCATGACGAAGAGATAAACCGTGGTGATGCTCGTTTTTCTGCTTTGTTCATCAATTTCATCTTCGAGGAAGCCGAGGCTCATATTGGCGTAACTTTCCGAGTGTCCATGTACCTGATGCTTGATTTTTTCTTGTTTATGTTTGATGGTGGAAGTTCCCTTGTAAATTTCTCGTACTGTTTACTTTTCTTGCTTTGACATTTTGGGTGCTCAGTGCACGTGGATATTCTTTTTTAATTTCAGACCTGCAGTTTGTTGAAATGAATGTTTTTTTAGTATCTTTGTATCCATTTTGGTAAGTTCGGTTACCTTCGTTTACTATCATTTGTTTACTATCAGGAATTGTTTATTATAGGTAAGTATGTTTACCCTTGTTTTTGTGGGTTAAGCATTATCCGTCGACAATACCCTAGGCTAAAGGGCGGTCTAGGACATTAACCCGAGAAATAGACTTTCCCGCTGAGGTAGGCGTATGAGTATCTCTTTCATCGGGATTCTTACATTCTGCCTTGTAAACCTTGTGTACATCAGGTCGTGTAGTAATTATTCTTCGTTTTCTGACAAACATATGGTAGAGGTTTTTACCTGCTACGATTTCCTTTGGTTACGAGGTTGGTCCATGTTGATAACATTCTTCTTTCTCCACTGCATTTCTTAGGTATCCTTGTTTAGTTTCGTAGATAATCCAAAGTGGTGTTTCATTTTGCTCCCTTCGAGATCGTGCTTCAGTATGGATACTTTCATGTTGTTGGCTTGTCATATTGTAGGTGGATCAGTTTCGACTTCTTATTCCGAGTGCGCCTTTATTGGGATTATACCTCGTAGTTTTTCCAGTTTCGTGTTTTTGCTATTTTCTTCCAGCATGTTATGATTTGTTGCGTTTATCCTACAAGCTTCTCATTATCTGACTTTTAGCTCTTTATCCTTTGTTTCTTGGAACGAGAGTCTCCTTACTGGCTTTCATTCGTGGACTTTGTACCTTGTGACCCGTAGTCGTGTTCATGGGGTTGATCTGTGGACTTGTTATTGTCTTTCTTTTTTTTTACTTCTTGAGTCAGTACTACTTTTGATGTTGCGGTATCGATCCTTGCTTGACGTGTCTCATCCCAAATTGATCTTCGGGGTTAATGACTGAATTATGTAGTATGTACCATCTGTAGACTTCTTCCACCTCCAATACGAGAGAGTCTGAAAAGATATCCATGGCATGAATACTATGAGCTAGACTTAAAACGGTCCAACGTCTTCTTCCCGAAAGACGGTGGCCTACGACGCGCACTTTCCATTTCAAAGACTTTGAGAGAGGTAAGTTTGATTTGATTTGAGTTTCATTGATGCAACAAATTAAAATTAAAATATGTTGAAAACCTAAAAACAATGATTGTTAACAGGAATCACTCCACTTGATTTATGGTTTATTGGCGGCATTCCTAGTGACATAGATGCTACTGTTCCTTTTGAGCAAGATAAGTGGAAACGCGGGAATAAATGGCACGAATTTTTGCCAAATTTTATTGCATGCCCCGGTGACGTTGTTTTAGCAAAACATAAAGGGTTTAAAATTGGTGAAATTTATGTGGCATCTTTGATGGATGCAGTATATAGTTACTACACAAATTGATTCGAGTATGTTTCCTGAGATTGAAAGAGCGTGGCTTATGTGGTTTCTTGGACAATTGGTTTTGCAGCCTCTTCATGCACAAAGATTGGGTGGTTATAAGCTTTTGAGGACCTTGAAGCCGCCCCGAACTTTGATTGGGGTTCAACTATTTTAGCTGAACTATATTAGCCCTCGATGTCGCATCTATTGGCGGGGCAACTTTCAATGGCTATCATGGCATTCTAGAGGTACGTAAATATTTTTCCAAACCTTGTTACTTAAAAAATCGTTTAAAAACTATGCCCTTATTTGGTTTTTCCAATTTTCAGTATTGGTGGTATGCCAACTTCCGCATTGCGCCTCCCACCCTAGTTTGTGAGGATGCACAGTTTCCGATAATGAGGTTGTACGTGAAGGGGGATTGTGCGAAAAACAACTCAATGAAGTTGGGAAATCCGAGTGTGGTCGCAGAGTTCATCAGATGACCAGAAGCAACTCTAATGTCCTTACAAAACCTTACGACGTTAGCAAATATCGGCGATGGTACCGTCTTCCTCAGACTCATCATATCCCTGAATATTTCTAGAGTTATTTTGTGGAGTCCACCGAGTGAACGAGGTGTTTTGTATCTGGGGAGAGATTGATGCACCAGTTGTTAAGTTTGTTATTAATAGCAGTTAACCCGCTATGAGAGGGTTATATCAGGCGAGATGATTATGATAAGTGAGAAATAGAGGTTGGACTATTTATGACCATCTTACTAGAGAAGTGGGGTCTGAGATTGAGTACGAACGATGGTTCAATTCAGTTACAAAAACCGTAATTAGTCTGCATAATTATCATGCTTATGGGTTTGATTCACCGGTTGCCAAGTTGAGCCGAACGAAATTAGTGGTTCCACCCCACCCTTCTCCAGCAGAACCATGTTCTATGAACTATACAACTGAAGGAGTCTCTTCGTCACAAAGTCTACCAGAAATACGTTGGGTGTTGCCGAGTATAACCTCGGAGGGATCGCCTTTGATAATTGCAATTGTTTACAGCCGAGGATCGCCCTTACCCTTGTTACAATGTGATGGCTTCTGACGAAGAGTTGAGGCAACAATGGAATGATTTGTGGTATCTCAATCAACAACTGCAAAGAGTTTATTCGGTGGTGGCGAACAAATGGGGGACCGATGTGTATGGTTTTGATTGGAGTGTACCGGGCAGCAACACCCTTCACCATCCTTTTCGGGATCTCCTCACAGATCTGCTGGAGGATCTGCTCGAGGATCTGCTCACGGATCTGCTCCAGGATATGTGCATGAGACGCGATATCAAGTAGTTCGTGACATACAAATACCAACTGTTATTCAGCCAACACCAAGAGGCGGCTTTCATGCATGGAGCCAGAACCCAGACGAACAAGTCTATCATGTTGGTGCTCTACCACAGGAGGGTACTTCTAATTGGCAGAGACCTACTACTCCCGGTCCTTCTACTTGGCAGCAACCTACCGGACCATCTTGGCCGACTGGGATTTCACCGAACGTGTATGGTATGGATCATTTCCTTAGGGACAGGAGGGGTGCCTGACTTCGTAGATGTGTGTACTCCAATGCCCTGGGATTTCGCCGAGCGTGTATGGTGGTGGTGGTTTGGTTAATCAAAGGTATGATGATGATGCAACACAAAGTGCGAAAAATGGTTTGAGTGAGTGAAGGAACTAATGTAATGTAGTGTGAATTAGTGCTTGTTTTTTTTTTATTTATTAATGACTCAATCTAATGTTGTAGTTTTAAACTAATGTCAAAGAGGTTTTAATCAATGTTTAATACTTTTATTTACGAAACATGCTTAATCTTTTTAATTTTGATTACCTAGTACATCAAGTACTTCAAGATTTAAGTACCGGAACGCTTGACCTCACAGCTTCATCTTCTTCGCCTTCCAGTCTCCACGGTTTACTGTCAAGGTTAAACACACAAAATCGTTTACATTTTGGTTTACTTCTCCCCAACAAAATGCTAACGTATTCCTAGTACAAGCATTTTGATTCCCAGTCTCAATGCTGAATTTTTCAAATACTCCCTCCCAAGAATTATTGTGCACTACACACTGTTGTTCGCACGATGAGCAGGGAACCACAGCTTATTGTTCACATGATGAGCGGGAACCACAACTTACCACTGTGATACGAAGCTTTTACAAAGCCATTCATCTTTATCTAGAGTGAATCTTGGTTGACGAACAACCCTCTTCTCGTATTGCCGAAGTGATGAAAATATCGGGTGTGTGGGCAACAAAATGAAGAATCTGTAATTGAAATGGTGAAATTGAATCGTATTTATAGGGAAGGGGAAAAGTAGCCGTTGGATCCAGCCTTTGTGGAAAGACATAACTTATACCTGTCGGCATAAGTACGTTGCAGGCGGTTTAACTTACACCGCACGATATACTTAAGCCGAGTGGTATGCCGGTTTGCCAGACCATTTTCAGTGTTTGTTCATCCCATAGTGGGATCAGAAAAGGCAAATCTTGTGTTTGCCCACCCCATAGAAATTGCCCTAAGAACACTAGGAGATATGTGACTTTTACTGCTAATGCAGTACCCTTAGAATTCTTCACATAGTGAAAACCTGTGGATCAACTTGTCCTGCTACATTACCTCATATATTGGAAGCTACTTAATCATCATGTTTGTATGCCAATTAGGCAAGTGCACAGACAAATTTTAATCTTTCATGTGTTTTGAGAACATGGCAAACAAATTCTCTACCTCTTTTGCCATGTTTCTTTTGTTTACTTTGTTCTTTGACTCTTCCGCTAATCAGGGAATTTGTAGTTGAATGCGGTTGGTTTAGTGCCCCCACGTGCAGATAAGATAGTACTGTACTTCAATAAATAAATGATGTATCCGAGCAAACAATTCAACCAGCGTATTAAATTTATCATGAAGGAAGTTTAAAACAACACTTATATTTGTATACCGATCTATTTAGAGGGCGAGGTAAGCTTATGTTCTTCCGAATCCTGTTTTATTGTTGCATCCCCACCAAACAAATCCTGAAAGCCCTCGACCTTAACAGGCGGCGCCCTCGTGACCATGTTCCTGTGACAGGGAAACATCAGTAAGCCAACTTTGATTATGTAAAAGCGCAACTAATTAGTCATCTTAAAAGCGGTTGAAGGAATCCCAATAACAGAGACTTACTGCGTCGGAAGCTGAGGACTTTGAAGAGACACCAAGGATTTAAATTGATGACCTGACTGGGCAGGGAGAATCCCCATTGCAGCAGCTATCTTCTGTTGTCTGAACTGTGTTTGAGTATTTCTAGGATTTGTGGTCGGAAAGTTACCGACATCCATGGGTGATTCCGACATGCTCTCAATCTTTACTTCCACCAAAGGTCTCTCTCTGTCCAGATTCATACCAGCACGAGGATTGGAAGATTGACGCTTTCGCGTTCTATCCCAAAGCTGTTGCTGTTGTAGCTGTTGCTGTTGAAGCTGTTGATGTTGAAGCTGTTGTTGTTGAAGCTGTTGCTGTTGTAGCTGTTGCTGTTGAAGCTGTTGCTGTTGTAGCTGTTGCTGTTGTAGCTGTTGCTGTTGAAGCTGCTGCTGCTGCTGAAAAGACAAATTCTGGGAATTCATCTGCATCTGAGGATGCATTTGCCTTTGAATCTGAATCGACCACCACAAGATAGGTGGAAAAAGAACAAGTTAAGCAAAGACGCAATTAACAAAGAATGCTTCCCAGCTGTGCCGTTCAAAATATACGCATTTGGCATCTCAAGAGAAGATCGGCAAAAAGTAAACAGAAATTGAGAGTATATACTTGCTGCTGTTGCGACTGAAGACCTTGCTGGGTTACCCGCTGCTGTACTGCTGGGTTT
The DNA here is from genome assembly GCA_023529015.1 of Papaver nudicaule. Classification (NCBI taxonomy): domain Eukaryota; kingdom Viridiplantae; phylum Streptophyta; class Magnoliopsida; order Ranunculales; family Papaveraceae; genus Papaver; species Papaver nudicaule. The sequence goes on from JAJJMA010179301.1 coordinate 30,257, forward strand.
GGTAAGGTCCTGGTACCATCTTTCACATGTTCCGCTAAAGCCCCAAGATTACTGGTGAAATTCAAAGTGAGCTCCAAGAGGCTTAAAGGTTCAAAAAATGATTACAGACAACTAACATGATTAAATGAATCAAAATTACCCTTTTCATAACATTTACTTGATTAAAGTAGAGCGGTTTCAACTGACCTATAACCCAAGGTTTGAAGGAACATCTTCAATATCTCTAAGGCTGAACACTGCTTTCTGTAATTATCTGTTAAGACTTTTAAAATACGACCTAGTTTACTGATATGACAGTTGAGAAACTGTGCGAGGACTTCTATTGGAACTTCTGTCGACCCTTCAAAACCCACATTGGAAAGCACACGAGCAATTACTTTCTGAGACATTTGGAATGCTTGATCTTGGCCAAGAGATTTTCCATTCCCTTCAAGCCCGTTTTTACCCCTATATTTACTTCTTCCAAGACCTGGCCGCAGGTTATCAGGCCTCAAACCAAACCGCTCAAGCATTGCAGGACTGCGGGTCATAACATGAGGCAAGCTATCAAGAACACCGTAACACTCCACTTTCTGATTGTCCACTTGAGCCTTTGCCGGAGGGAGTGCACTATCAGGCACGCAGTTTGATGGAAACATCATTTCAGGGAAAAACGAACTTTCGTTGTCACCTGAACTGTTCCCATCTGAAACAGAATTCTGATGCAAGTTTAAGCCATTCTCACGCATGGGATTACCAAAGCCTACACATTGGTCCTCTTTAAACACTTTTCTGATTCTCTTATGCCTATCAAGAAGTTTAATGTATGTAGACATGGCCTCAGGTGTTCGCTTGTGAGATTCTCGATCTCCAAATGGTAACCTGTGTTGTCTACTTGCTCTATACTTCTCAAAGAACTGATTATACCATGTCTCTGGCAGTTCATCATGCCTCAGTCTCTGACACAAATTATTGTCGGTAGATGATAGCTTAGGTTGAGCCTACAGCATGTGAAAGTGATGTCAGTCAAAATGCACTCACTAATGCACTACGATCAACCCACTGTAAATAGCAACCTTATACAATTAATTCAATTCAAACTAGAATTGCTGCTTGTTGGAGTTTTAACTAAACTTAAACTGCTAAGTTAGACAGTCTTAGGACTTGGTTGTTACTTGTTAGTGGACACGGTTTATATATTGTTAGTATGTTAGTCATCAGTCAGTTAGAAGTTTAACAGTAGTCAAACTGAACTTGTCCTGGTCCTTATGTTGCTTTGTTAAGCATGTTACTGTTAATGAGTGGGTGTGCCGAATAGGTCTCATTAATATTACTCTCCACTTCTAGTAGAGGTAATGGGTTGTTAGTGGAGCTTAAATGGGAGAATCTAACTGTGTATTGTAGCCTATGTATAAAGGCATCATTGACTTTTAATGCAAACTCTCTACTCTCTAAGTATATTAATCCAACAGTATAAATCTCTAAGTGTTTCAGTTTTAATTATCTCTCTCTCTCTGTGTATATACATACATGCATTTGTTATTCAACGCTACTAACCAATTTTTGATATTTTCTCTAAAATGCCTTCGTCATCTTTTTGTAGTATGGTTGCTGGCACACTTGGCTAATCGACTTACAATTGCCTATTATAATGAATAATAGCCTTAAACACCACAATCTTAACTAACTCATTCTGAAATTCCCATACATGTTTGCTTAGATTGTGAATTAGAATAACTCAACCAACCAAAACTATCCCACAAATCCCTAATTCTACCCGGTGTTCTTGATTCACTGATAATTAAATCCAAAACCACTGATTAAACAAACCCTAAAATTCAATCAGATTATTAAACAAATTCAAAACAAACAATCAAGTAAAACCCTAACCTTGGATTGAATTGAAGTAACAAGAGCAGACCCATCTTGAGAATTATTGTAAAAATCCTCCAATGAAAAATAAACATCATCACCATGTAATTGCAAATCTGTAAGAACAACAAAGTCAATCACTTCACCCCCTACAATAAAATAAAATAATTAGAGAAAGAGAGAGAGAGACAGAGAGGCGTACAAGTGGGATTGAGCTTGGAAGGAAGAGCAGCAGGAGAAGAAGATGGATGAGAACGAAGGAAAAGAGAAACACTAGCTTTATCAAAAAGTAAAGCTCTAGCTCTAAGTTGAAGTTGAATTTGTGCCCTAGTTTTAGTATCATCTGTTTTCATAAATAATTCCCATGTTGATAATGAAGATAAAAAACTTAATAGAATTTTGTAATTTGATTCTCCTAACCATGATTTCCATACTCCACAGACTTCAAGTTTTTTTGCTAATTCGTAACCTAATCCATCTTCTCCCAGCAAACTCATCTCTCATTCGACAGAAAAACACTGAAAATTAGAAACAAAGAAAAGAACTGGCCTCCCCAAAATTAATCCCCTCTTCAACAGTCTTTTACCAAAATAACCTCACTAGTGACAGACTTATGTTCGTCTGATCCATCTTAATTCTCTTGCATCACCTTTCTTTTCTTTCTCTTTTCTTGAAGGCTTTGCATCACCTTCCTGTTTGAAAAAAAATTGATCTAGCATTTTTGAAGTAGCATTGCTACAGTCGTTGGGTCAACCAATCCAATGAGTGGTGGTGGTTTTTAATGAAAATTCAGTTTTAACTCTTGAAGTGAAAAATCTATTGAAAACCTCTACCACTAGATTGGTTAATCCAACGACTCTAGCAATGCTAGATCAAAAATGCTCTAGCATTGCTAGATCAAAATATTTCTCCTGCTCGACTCATTATGTAGGTGGCTATTACGGTAGGAAATATGGGCCGTAGAAAGTCATGAATTCAAGAAACCAAGTTACGGCTTGTCCAGTTGTTAAAAACTACGGCTATAAAAGATTAGTAGTGACCCATAACTTATAAGTTACGGCTGGTTGTTCATCTTATGTTTAGCCGTAATTTCTAGAAACATCCTAAAGTTATTTGAAATTGATATATCAGTAGCTCATGTAACCCAGCTAAATTCATGTTGTGGCAGCAATTATTGATTAATCACCCAATGAACTCTTGAACATGGTAAATCACCCTGAACTGTTCAACATTGACATTTTTTAAATAAAGATCATAGAAAATTTTAGTGAATTAGTTAGAATTCAGACATTATATATATAGAGAGAGAGAGAGAACTAACCTATATAGAAGAAACCTTTTCAGCAGCCAAGGATACATCAGTAAGACAGTGAAGAAATGTGTTGTTGAGAGGTCTGTTAATCGATTTCAATAGGAGATTTGGTTGATTTATAGATAAGAACTTGAACTCAGAGTGAGTTAGATTCGAGTGGCACAGATGAAGTGATTTGATTGACTAAAACCTTGAAAACAAATGATGGTGGGTGTGATAGCTGTGGCGGTCGGTGAGAATAGAAAAATTTTCATAGAAGAAGATATATGAATATAGACCTTTCGATCACATATATACACAGACGTTAGATTTATGACACCCTCTAAAACCAACTGTGAGAGTACAAAATACCTTCGCCTTGTGAAAGCATCCTAGAGGTGAAGTTGTATACGCCAGTTACCACAGAGAAGTATGGACTCACTTGTGAAGCGCTTCGGCGACTATGACTGAAAAAGACATAAGTATGTTACAACGAAAGGAATATCACCGATAGTTCAAGGAGAACAAGTAGGCGAAGTTACATCAGCGAATAAATAAGACGACATGATTTGGTAGGTGAAAAGTAGTTGAGCATTTAAGGAAGATCAGAACGGATATATTGTCAGAGTTGACTCTTTGACTCAGTGGAAGACGCCTCAGCAGTCCTTATCCAAATGAAGATCTATTCGCTCAAGGTCATAAAATGAAGTTGGAGGTCGCGAGATAACGAGTCGGCGAATAGAGCCAAAATAAGTGTCAGACATGTCATTATCTTTATTAGTTGTATCCCACTATGTAAATCGTCTATAAAATGAGAGAGACCCCTCACTTGAGAGGGGTTGAGTGAATTTCAGTCTGGTCTAGTGAGAGGAAAAGTAGTGCAATCTCCTTGCTATCCCTAGCGCAGTATTATGTTGAGATCTTGAGAAAGGAAACAAGTCTAAGTGAGGTGAGTGATGTACTTAAACTTGATATAATGAATTCCCTTGGATGTAAACCTCTAATCATGGAGGAATTACCAAGTAAATCTGGTGTCAAGTATCTCTAACCTTATCATCTCTATTTTGTTATGTCTGTCATGTATTCCTTTGATATTATGTCCCATCTGTTTGATAAACATGTGTTATATGGGTGTGCTGTCTAAGATCTAGTAATGGGATTTTAGACAGTAACATTTTGGCGCTAGAAGAGATTTTGAACTTGTTTTTTCACGTTTTCATCATTATTTGTCTAGGTTCATCATGTTCTTTGCTTGAGTAACATGTTTAGCTATAAAAATGTCATCTTTATTGTCTGTCTCCTTGAAATAATTTTATTTTTGGTATGTTCTAAGTCGTACAGTGTTATCTGTCTGTGAAATTTTTCCTTTTTAGACATGTTCAGTTCTGGTGAAACCATCTCTGGATTGTTTTCGGCTACATAACTTGTTCACTTAAATGTTTACACATACTTGATTAGATTCTTATGCTCCCTGCGATATCAAGACTTAGGTTACCATGCTAGCTTAATGCTTGTCCACAAACTTGGTTAGTTATATCTATAGAGTTTGTTAGCTCAGAATGATTTGTTTGTGATTTCCGGGTTTCTGGTGACATCTTGAAATTGTTTTGCAAGTTCTTTCAAATATCAATCGTCGTACAACTTTTGATCTAAAAAATGTTAGTTGTTAAAGATGGTTGGTGTTTTTAGGTCCTTTAAAACTTTAGGGTATATTTTCATTTTAGACCCTGCTCACCTAACTTAGGTCACATTCTTCACATAGTACAACTCTATCTGCCAATTTTGTCATATACTAGGTCATATTCTGAAAAGTATTCCAACTACCTCAACTAACTTTGTTGATGTTAATTTATCCCACATCAAATTACTATGAAAGATAAAGACTTAAGAGTGATTAATCTAGATATAGATATAAGACCCTCGTTCCCGACGCTCTCTATAAGAAGAATAGCAAGTCAAAGGAATTCATCGCGGTCATTAATGATGAAGTAAACATGAATCAATGGGGTACTGAGGTTAGGAAATTAAGTTGCAATGGAATGTAATCATCTAAGCTAACAGTGAACACCATAAGATAACGAGGTTCGGCACAGGGTGTGCTTACATCCTCGGGATAAATCTATTTCTTTTATTAGTTGAGGTCTTAATTACAATGATATTTGGTGAACTAAGAGATATGTAGTCTGGGCTTTGCTACCAGCGTATCTCTCCTAAAAATCCGACCACTACTTCCTTATTGAATGGGGTATTTATAGTAATCTTCTAGGAATGACTTCTCTTTGCTATACATCGTCCCTTCTAATATTTGATGATCTTCGTTAACAGTTGGACTTCGCTCACCGCCTTAGCCGTCCATTCTTGGGCTGACACCTCTTTCATTGAGTTCATCTTCATTGTATTAATCCTTCGATGCGCTGGATGCGCTATTCCTTATCCCTTTGGTTACTTTTCACGGTTTGCTCATCCACTAGCTGGTCGACACGTTCTTCTATCCTTCTGTCGTGATATAAAGTATTGAGTTGACAACTGCGACATGCGTCTGCCACGCTCAGGCCTATCGGGGCTAGGTTCATCATGACCTTCGGTTTTCATCACACCTTGTGATGAGGTAAAGCGCGTGGAGGATAGTTTTTGTACTCTGCCTTCGTTCTGTTATCTTGCCCCTGGCCTTCAGTGATTGACACGTGGTCGTCGATATTTATGTATTAACAGTTTGCCCCTTTTCTTTCAGTTATTACCGAGGGTAGTTATGAAAGAAAATCCTACTTTACTGGCCGCCACTTTCCGACTTCTTTATTAGGTGGTCCCGACCTCTGATCGTGTGCGAAAGCTCTCCTAGTATCCTGCGTCAGTTATCACTCATTCTCTGCATTTAAAAATATCAGAGAGAAGATCTTGCGCTTTAACCTTTTCTTCTCCACCTTTCTCTTTCAGTTCTCCTTCTGAACTTTTCTTCTTAGAGTTACTGGTTCAGGGGAATCTGTCTTTCTCGACCACTGCAATTTCTTCTTTGGTTATCCTTTTCCAAGTGTAGATGGTGAAAAATGGGAGAGGGACAAAATTTTAAAAGTACTCTCTAATTACACCTTACCTAAAAGCAATCGCCTACTCAGGCACATCACTATAGCTCAGAATGCAGCCTATTCTACGAGCTGAATGTACTCTCTATGAGTTCTCTCTTATAACTCCTGGTGGAGAGGATGATATCATGGTGCAGTGCCGATAACCCCACCAGTGTAAACCCATTAATCTACTTCATGTCGACATCGCCTCGAATTCCTCAATATCAGAACTAGATTGCTCAATGGTACATGGTGAAGAGTTAACAGAGACGCATCCTCACGGATTTCCTCTCAAAATATGACTCGACATCCGAGTCTCAATGAAAACCTTAAAAGTACCGCAGCTCCAGGCCTGCCCAGAGCTCTCTGAGAAGCACACAACAACCTAAACACGCTTAGGCAGACCACACTCTAAGCACAGAATGGTCTAATATACCATGGATACGCACACCATGACTCGAAGCACGTTGTAGCACAAAGCGCATGCATACGCCACAGCGCAAGCGCACGCATACGCCATAGCGCAAGCGCACAAGTACGCTATAACCAAAGTGGCACAGCCTGAATACGAAAAGATTAGCCTTGGTCAAACACCAAAGGCATCAGCCCCTAGGCGTGGCGCCATGAACCATGGCGCCACCACAAAGCTGCCTTGGCCATATGCCAAGGCCTTGGTCTTCCAGACCATGGCGCCATAGATCATGACGCCACAACAAAGCTGCCTTGGCCACAGGCCAAGGCCTTGGTCTCCCCAGACCATGGCGCCATGGACTATGGCGCCATATCAAAACCGGCCTTGGCCAGTAGCCAAGGCCGTAACACAAATGTTGTGGCGCCATGATGCATGGCGCCACGAATCTGACCTTGGCCCAAGGCCAAGGTCGTTGCTGCTGTATATGGCGCCATGAATCTTTGGCCTTGGTCAAAGGCCAAGGCTACTACTACACGTCCATTAGGCGTGTCTCTAAAGCGCCACACTCGCGTTGGCCACAGAGTCATAGTCTCACGACATTGTTCAAACTCAACATAGTTATGCAATGTCTGCACATCACTCGAGTTATCAAAACATCACACGGGGGGATAACTTTAGGGGTATTGGTCTGGCGGTCTACGGTAGTTAGAAAGAAATTGATAGGCATGATGGACAGTTACGAGAAGGTGGTGCTGAGTGGACATGTTCTACACGACTCTAACTGTATGAGTATAAAATCTGCATAGGTACAACATGTTCTATAGCCCTCAGATCTCACTCACACACACAGTTAATTAAACTTGATTTAAGGTATGAAGACCTCAAGAACAATATCGAAGATATGTAAAAAGACATTAATCAAATGACTAAACGTATAAAGATTGTATTTCAGTGTTGCTACTACATGGATATGATCCTAAGGAGCTTGAGGAGATACAGACCTAATCCCTCTCTCGCCACTTAGGTTACACCCAAAAATTCCAACCCTTACAATGTTCTCCAAGCTCGCCTTATATAGGCCGAGCTTGGGTGGTTTACAGCTAATAAGACAAGGGACTCAATCGTGGTGGTGTCAGTCCTTGTCGAGTAAGGCGGTTTCTTCGGCGGTACTCCGAAGGTGGTTCTGGGGCTTCGGTCCCTTGCGACAGGGCCCGAATCCCTCTCTTCTGATTCTCCACTCGGCGCCCTCGGACTTGTCTTTCTTTGGTTTGGTCCCGAGGCTTCGCTACTTCTTCCTTTGGCGTGATCTTGCTTCTTGGATCTCTGACACGTATCCCGAGGAGTTTTACCCTCCACAGTTTGCCTCTTTTCTTGTCCGAAGATCGAGGAGGTTTGGAGAAGAAAACCCTTGGCGTCTCGTCTTCTTCGACACGTGTCCCTCTGATGCGTGTCGAATCCGCACAAATATACTTAAGTCCTAAACCTTCACAATATGTAATAATATAGTATATAGGTAAGAACAAGTTCGTCCACGAGGAGATAATGGTTTGTTATTTCAATATTTGAATCCTAAAGTAACCAAGGGGGGGATTGTTGTTGTTTTAAACTAAAAGCAAAAGAAAATGAAAGCAAGAAAATAAACGCAAAGAATAATTTGAAGTAATCAAGAGTGAGGAATATTGGTTAAGGGTTCATCTTTAATTGCTTAACATGCATATGAATAATATATGGAGTGTCAACTAGTTCTATCATCATCAAAAGCCCTAGAATACATCATCGCGAAAATATTCTGAAATTTCCTAATGTCATCACACACCATAACGATGAATGTGTGAATACTACGTAGAGAATAACTCGACACCATGAGTAATCGAGTTCAACTCTCCAAGAGCACTAAGTTTTGTGAAATAGGCTAATCAATGCAATGAACCACCATGAATGGCTCATTCAACAAAGGTTGTATCCTACATATGACTCTCGAAGCTATCACCACCTTAATAATCATATTGTGCTACTTATGAATAGGTTCTTCAACTATTTCGTATCTCCAAACCCAATTCTAGCAATAGATAATAACATAACCTAATTCAATTGGCCACTTGAATCAAAATATGTTCTATCTTAGTGTAATACATCAATCATACACTCATACATAAAGTAGAATAAAATCGACAACGAATATAAATAAGTTTAACTCCATAATTAAGCAAATAGCATGTCTTGCAATTAAAAGACTACATCCTCAACCAATAATAAAGAAATTAGCTACTCATGTTCTTATTGAAATCCATAGAAAATAATAAGAAAGTGCTAGAAATCATAAAAACCCGTCGTCCCGACGCTCCAATCTTTCTCCCAAGGTTCCACCTCGAAAATCGCGCCCAAAACCCTTGTTTTTGCCTTGCCTCGGGAACTGTGCCTAACCCTTGCTGTAGAACTCTGAATTGCGTCTCCAGTTGCGTCCTCCTTCTTCTCTGGAAATTCTGCCTTTTATTCACGCACAGACCTAAAATCCTAAACCAAAACAATTTCCTAAACCCAGCTCACTTTAAACCAAACCCAACAGGAAGCCAAACTGACCCAACACCATGACTAGCCCATTAACAATTCGCCTGAGCCCAGTATAATTTTTCACGTGTGCCAATCACACGGATTATATCCAAACGTGTGAACTGCACACACTCAATCTTCCTTATCTCTGTCGGATACGCAAAACCAACAGTACATCTTCAACCTCCACCAACTGCAGTTCCAGCTCCATCACCAGAATATTGAAATTCAACCATCCAGATCAACAATCAAGCCAAATCACACACAACCCATTCAATTGAATCACAATACCAACTCAAATACAGCTCCAGAACTGCCTCCTGATCTTCAATACATCCCAGTTCTTCTCCAATTCATCGTCAGTTGATCACGACTCCCATCTCTTCTTGTTCTGCTCTGTAGCTCCAATTCCTCCATCTAACTTCTATTTCCGTCTGTAAACCACTAGAGCATCACAAGTGTCGTTCCCGTTGAACCCATTCTTCCATTTCATACATCCTGCAGAGAACCTTTATGAATTTTTCAATCCAAACCCCACTGCCAAATCCGAGTCCTCTTTCTTGATCTTCACAACTGATCCAATCGACTTTGACAAACCCTTGATGCTGTCTCTTCAATCGCCATTTTATCTTCGGTCGTCACCAGCTCTCAGTCGCCATCAGCTCTCACTGGAAATTCTGAGTTTCAGACAGATCTGAAAATAAAGAAGAAATCGAATCTGACTTTTGTAAAGATAAGGGACACCCCTTAGCGGCCTGTTGAGGTTGGTAATAACCCGGTGCCTTTAATCTGTGGTGGTGCCCTCAATTTTCTTTGGCAGTTGGCTGCCCTGAGTAAAATGCTTCCGGTGCTTCAGTACATCCTTTACATTCTTAAGTGGCTGCCTTCAGTAATTCTGTGTCTGCCCCTTAGTGATTCACTTTTGCGACACCTTTGTGCTTGTATCCTTCTTGTGTTCAAAGGCCACCAACTCCATATGACTCCAAGTTATGAATTGAGTCGTTTTTTGCTTCATTTTATTAAAGATGATTTCAAAATACCTGCAAAATAGAAAATGGTTAAAATAAACAATGTACGAGGCTTAAGTCGACTAAAGTGTATGATTTAGGTACTCTTGAATAGGTGTTTTGCACACCTATCACCCTCTTTCGGTTTCTTTAACTGACACACGTAACCTTAAGTGTTTCTCGAAACCCTCGCCCTTTCTTCACCGGTTACCTACTGCCCTGGTTCCATCCCTTTTTTTATTTAAATTCGCTTTCTCTCGCCTTTTCTTCCCTCTTTCTTCCTCCCTTTTTTTCATCGCTTTCCGAGACGTCTGACTGTTGGAACTTTTCTTACTGTATTCTTTCTTTGGTCATGGTAAGCTTTTGAGGTTTTCCTCCCACCATTTTGTTTGGCCTTTGTTTGCTACTCCTCTTAACTTTTTCTTTGTTTCAGGCTTCTGAAAGTACTTCTTTCGGTAAGGTGTTGCCTCGGAAAATGGTGGATCCTCAGAAAATTAGTTGGGAAGAGAGGGCGCGAATTTATGGGTTTAACCAAACTCTTTTTCCTTGTTGAAGCTTGGGTAGGGAAATTCTGTCTCCTGAACTGCTTTCTGCTCAGAAGTGTAGTAACAGAAGGTTGATCGTTTCCGGCGAACAACTCGGTGCCGGTCTTCCTATTCCGTTGTACAATCCGTCACATCCTCTTTTTTACGAGATTTATTCCAAGATCACCCCTCTTTGTGGTGTGATGCAATTGAATGGAAATTCTATTCGGGTTATCAGCGAATGGGTTGCTCGTTCGGAGGGCAAGTCGCATTACTATAAAGAACTTACCGAGGAGCTTAAACGTTCTCCAGATTTCTGGACTGCCGAGAATTTTTTCAAGTATTACAAGGTGGAAAAAACTTTGCTCAAGGAGAAGGCTCCCTGGAGTGTGAGCTTAGGTAAAGTGGCTGACTCTTCTCATGCTCTAGGTGATGTGGACCTTGCTAATTGCAAGAGAAATACGCTTCTTCGCCACTCTAGCGACGAGGTGTGGTTTTCAAAACCCGTGCTCATCGAAGGTCCCGTTCTCTATGGCTACGAAGATGAGGAGGGGAGAGTTGAACGTACAAAGTTTGAGGATGGGCATGATTTTCCTGTTGCTGATTTCTACAGAATTCGCTTCTCCGAAGCGGAGCGTAAGAAGTCTCAGGAAAAGATTGCTCTTGGCAAGATGAGGGTAAGGTGAAGTTGATTTTTTGTTAATTATTTTTGAATTATTTTGTTCCTGTGTCTTCTTGTTTTTTCAGAAAATGGAGCAAGGGAAGTTAAAGAACCGAGAGGCTTCAGAGCATAGCGATGATCCGAATAAGAAGAGAAAAAGATCTTCGAGGTCGTCATCTGCTGGGAAGGGGGGAATTGGTCAGGTGATAAACACTTCCTGCCTCAGCTACACAATAGGTATGGATATCTGCCTCTGTTTAGAGCCTGACAAATTGACTGTTTTTCAGCAGAACGAGGTGTTGTCTGTTGACGATGGTGCTGCGAAGTTTTCTTTATGTGATCCGAATCGAGAGAGGAGCACTACTGTGGTTCCGAAGAAAAGAGGTGTGAAAACCGCCATCCCTACTGTATTACCGAAGGGGCCTTCCACAAGAGCTGTTAACAAAGGCTTAACTGATTTGTCTACTGTGACTGTGGAAGAAATGGACGATGAAGAGACCGAAGATGAGAGGCCTCAGATTTTTAAGAGATTAAGAAGGGGTTCCGTGAATGAGCGCCTTCTTCGTGGGTCAGCTGCAATGCCGACTTCCCGAATTGTAGTACCCTCACAGGGACCTTCCTCTTCTTCTTTTTCTGGTGATAATGCCTCCAATCCTAACCAGCCCGATATGAACTTGAATGAATATGGTTCCAATGATCTTCTTGTAGGCTCTTCTCTAGATTTACCGGCATCGATTACTGCAGGTACTCCTTCGGTCCCTAATATCTTTGTTCAGAGGCCGTGCTCAGATGCCGAGGCCCGAAATTTCTTAGAGCAGAATTCTCTTCCTGGTCTGTATGCCAATGATTTAGCCAATCATCTGAAGGCACATGCGAGAGATCCTCAAAATCATCCTTTAGATCCTTCGGTGGTCGAGTTTCTTTCTCAAGTTTTTTCTGGCTCCTGGAATAGGAGCACTCTTGCCTCAGCAGTTATTAATCACCAGGCATTCGTTGAAGCTGTGAGTTTGTTTTTTGATTGTCTTGTCCTATGTGTTTTTTGCTTGCTGTTTTGATCTCATGCTTACTTCTTTTCAGCAAAGGCATCACGGAATGTACTTGCTGGATCTTGTTCGTGCCCAAAGTCTTGAGATTGCTCGCCTTGACAAGGACAATCAGTTCTTATGGCAGGAGAAAGGTGGTCTTGTAGGGGACGTAAAGGGTTTGAAGGAACGCCTTGAGACTGCTATGACAGAGCGAGGTGGTTACTCCCAAGGTATGGAGATTTAGAGAGAGCGAGCTTCAAAGCTGGATGCGGAGCTACATTTTTCTCGTAGTGTGTGTGAGGAAAAGGATGTCAAGATTGCAGCTTTAGGTAAGGAGGTTTCACAGCTTAATGATCATATCCAAGGAGAGACTGCACGGACTGCCTTGTTTAGTCGTAAGCATGGTCGATATCTGTTTAGGAATTTGGGTATGCGGCCACCCTATTACTCTAATGGCCTGAAGGATCCTGATGCCTCACTAGAGTCTGATAAAGATCTCATTTCGTCCGAGAATGTTAAGTTAATAGTGGCTCAATTGCAAGCAGCAAAGCTTGAAGAGGATATTGAAGAAATGGGTAGCGATACTGATGGTGGAACTGAAAGTGAGGAGGATAAATGTATTGATGTGGAGCTGAAGAGGAGTAATGATTTTGATGCCGAGAGACCGAAGATGGGTGGCAGGATCACTGGCGAGAAGCCGAAGGAAAGCGGCGGGATTGGCGGCGAGAAGATCACTGAAGATCCTATTGGCGAGGAGCCGAAGGCGAGTGACGAACCTGCTGGCGAGAAGCCAAAGGAGTGTGGTCTTGCCGATGTTCCTAATAATGGTTCTAGGATAAATGTCAAAGCTCGGGGTCCGGTGGATGAGTTTAATGCCAATAGTGCTCCCGAAGTTTCGCCTTCGCTTGTGAAAAATGGCGGCGAGCCTTTGGTTCCACCCCAAAATAATCCCCAGGGTACTTTTAAGTCTGATGATGCTGTGTAAGAAGATTGTTTGAAGATGTAAAATAGGGAGTGTATGCCTCCTGTTATTTTTTTGGTTTTTTGCCTCTGTTCTTGTATATTGAATATCAGACTTGTGCATTTGTGGCCTCTTTTGTTCTTGATGATATGCTGTTCTTTGCTCCTGTTGTATTTACTTTGAACGGGAGATTACTTTTTTTCGATGGCTCTTATGGCTTCTCGAGGTGCAACTTCGGGGCTTACTTCGATGTAGGAGATAGTGAACCAAGCTAGTGGGGGATTACGGATCACCCTTCCCAATGGCTTTGAGTTACTCGCACTGGTTTCAAGCAAACACTGGCTATTGAGAGCGTAGGCATCCGCTTTGCCTTAGTACATTAGGTAGGTATCGAAGATATTTTCTTATCTTCCTAGAGGGCATGGTGGCGCCCTGGTAACCTGTTTTTATCCTAAGTAAATGCAGGAGCTTATAATGGATGCCCATTTTTCAATAATAAAGTAACACAATGGGGGAGTGCCGGTCAAGGCTGGAGCTTAGACATGGCACTTTTCTCTTGTCGCGGCCTAAAGTTCGACCCATATATATCTTTAACAACCCCCCCCCCCGGCGTGGGGGTTTAGAGGGGTCCCTCGGCTGCGTACTTCGTTGCTTATTTTGAGAGCGAAGTAGCTGCCTCGGGTTCCATCCACCGCTATTGGTAGATGTTAATCCCATTTATTGTCCCTTCGACGCCTCAGAAAGAGAGGTCCTCATGGTCGTGTGGTAGTGGGCGCGAATGTATCATCATCTTATATAGCCTTGATTCAAGGCGCCCACCGCTAACGGGGTGTCTTGTGGGTAGAGGACTGTGCTATATAACTCGTAGGGCCCTTACGATTTATATGGTCATCAGCTTTGTGCCTGCTATTCGAGGTCTTTTTATTTTTTGGCGTTTTTTGCCTCGGCGTTACAGCCTTTTTATTGTTGGCGTTTTTTGCCTCGGCGTTAAAGCCTTTTTATTGTTGGCGTTTTTTGGCCTTGGCGTTAAAGCCTTTTTATTTTGCGACGAGGCACTAGGGGAGATATGGCGTCACGGCCAGTTTATTTGTGGTGTTAAAGCCTTTGCAATTATGCCTAGCCAGGTGGGATTTTTTACCCGTCCTGGCAGGATCTGGAGTTTGATTTCGGAAGAAGTTGCATCAAAAGGTGCGATTTTCATTAATTCAATCTTTCTACGAGTGTTGCTTACATAAAAAGTTGCTTTCTTAGACGAGGTATTTCATATGCTTCCCCTCCACTGGGGTTTTTAACTTCTGGCCTTCGAGGTTGATTAAACTATACGTGTCGTTCCCAAGTTGCTTATCTATGACGAACGGCCCAGCCAAGAAAGGTTCTTGTTGAATGTTCCTGCCTTCGCTAGGCTTGCTCGATTGTTCGTTCGGAGTCTGGAGGCAGCCTGCTTCTACGAGGAACTGTTCTCTGTTGTCGGGACATTGGTCCTTTTTTGCTGTTGTCTGGCCTGGTGCCTGCCATTCCTGCTTCTGTTTCAGCTATGAATTCTTCTATGCCTTCATCTGTGATTCTAGGATCTTCTGCTGAAAGTGTAGCTGTGACCGAGGGTCGTCTCCTGCTTTGTGGTCGCTGGTGTGGTTTGCTTGACATCTTGTGATGTTTTTAGATGTGTTAATATTGACCGAGTCTTAGTCTGTGTGTTTTATTTTGTGGCATGTTTCATCCTTCTCGATGCTTCGCTACCTTTTTCTTTTTCTTTTTTTTATGCTATATTTCTCGGTGGTGATTTTGATTTCGCCAAGCCTTTGTTTTATAAATGTTACATGTTAATTTGGCAGACTTAATGGTGATAAGGGTTGGCATCTCCACCGCGAGGGTTGGATAGTGGCGTGGGGAATTGTAAAAGGCATGTAGCTACTTTATTGGGTAATGTGAGGTTATGGCGTCTTAAAGCATTGGTGCGTTTATCAAGGGAATCCTTAATGCAGTTATTACTTTTCCCAAATTGTAACGTATGTAACTTGTTTAAAGTTGATGGCTTGGTGGGGCCGTAATTTACTATAAAAGGTCGAATTGTCCAACTGGTTTTGTAGGTTTTTTTTTTTATAAGCTGTCTTTTTAAGAAAAGATGGATGACAGAGGGAAAACCCCTATGGAGGAAGGAATTAGCAGGATAAACCCAAGCAGTCGAAGAGAACAGGTTCGAATGATAATGGAGATGGAGACCGATTTTTCAAGTGGTGGTTCTTCTAAGTAATCCTGATAAGGTGATTCGTCTTTTCAATCATCTCATAAGGAGTGATGAGAGAAGGATAGAACAGAGAAGGATAGAAGATGGTGGTCCTTCCTATGACTGCAGTATGTATGAGACGAGATCGTTCTTTCGTCGTCATAGCAAAGATATTTTGTTGATGCTGGGAGAGGATCTCGTTATTTCTGATGACGAGATAAGTGTAAAGGTTGAAGTAAAAGAGGAGTTTGATAATGCTGGTCCATCGGCCGCCGCTTTTATCCCTGTTCCACCGGTCGATGAACATGTTGTAGATGTGAATGATCTTATCCCGGAGGTTTTTGTCCCCGAGGAGAATGTTGCTGCTATCCCTGCCTATGTGCCAATTATTGATGTGGATCTGCTTGATGGTCTTAATGAAGATCGTGGTACTGTAGCTGGATGGCTTCGTGGTAGACGTAGGAATGGGAGAAATTGATGTATTTTTTCCTTTTTAAAGTATGTTTGCACCTTGTTTGTCTATAGAGTAGCTGTTATGTTTTTTTAGAATTCTTACTTATTACTTTCTCTAGCTATCATTTTCACGGTATTAATGTGTATCTTTGTTAGTATCTCTATTGGTGTCAAGTCTTATTTTTGCTACATGTATATTTTACGCTCTACTGTTTATATCCTAGTGTTCGTGCCGAAGGATTTATTCTTTAAGTGGTGTTATCCGAAGCGCATGTTTGTTGTTTGAAATACATTTGTTTTCTCCGAAAACTTTTTCTACCCCTTGCTGATCTGTACTGATAAATTCTTGGCTAACAATTTTTTTTTTTTTTTTTTTTTGTACACACACCAATCTGGGGACGCCGAAGTTGTTTTATGGCTTCGCTAAGTGTTTTCGATTTTTAGCATACGTCGTTTGTTCGTATGGATGCTCTTCTTTGAATCCATAAATATCATTGTTCAAGGGCACCATCGAGACACTCGTGAAAGTACCTTTCTGTAAGCCCTTCCGTAGATGATGTTTACTTTTTCCCTGGGTTATCCGTATTTTTAGTGTTATTATTGTTATTTGTTTTACCGTTGTACCAACGAGGGTTCGGTTCGGACCTTCTTCGGGAAGTCTGCTTGTAAATATATGTTTCTCGCTAGCTGGAAGCATTGCCCGCAGTACTTCGGACCTCCTTCGAGAGTGGTTCAGGTTTTAGGATCCCAATTTGTTTCATCTTGGTGGCGGTCCCTATTCCTTGTTTGATTAAATCTCTGAAGTGCAACGATCTTTTTAACGGTTGTATTTGGGTGATTCTTCTCTTGACGTCTTTTTCCTGTGTTTCTACAAAATGTAGCAAATAAATGAGGTCCATGACTATATTCCATTGGTCTTGTTATGTAAGATTTGTAAAATCCTAAAAATAGTTTTTTAAGCTGTTCTTGGCTGCTTCTTCGTGATGGCGTCTCTTTTCTTTTATTGATAATAATATACATATTTTGAAGGACAATTTATATATGCCGAATGTAAATTTTGGCGTATCAGGGTTGATAATTCTCTATTGGATTTCGACCTTGTACTTGTTATGAAAATCAACTACCATACTTGAAAATGGATTTCATCATGTCAAGGTTTGAAACCCTTAGACGATGACCTGACCATCTGATGATTTGCTCATAAAACCCTTGAACATGCTAAAGCCTTTAAGGATCTTTAGACGTTTAAGGTATTGGAGCGTTTTTAAAGAACAAGCTTTGATGATCTTTGAAAAAATGAGAAAATCTATGAAAAATTTGAAAACCCGAAAAATCACAGGCAAACCCTAAGTTGTTTTAATCAGTCCCTGTTTCTAGCGCCAAATTGTATGAGTATAAAATCTGCATAGGTACAACATGTTCTATAGCCCTCAGATCTCACTCACACACACAGTTAATTAAATTTGATTTAAGGTATGAAGACCTCAAGAACAATATCGAAGATATGTAAAAAGACATTAATCAAAGGACTAAACGTATAAAGATTGTATTTCAGTGTTGATACTACATGGATATGATCCTAAGGAGTTTGAGGAGATACAGACCTAATCCCTCTCTCGCCACTTAGGTTACACCCAAAAATTCCAACCCTTACAATGTTCTCCAAGCTCGCCTTATATATATAGGCCGAGCTTGGGTGGTTTACAACTAATAAGACAAGGGACTCAATCGTGGTGGTGTCAGTCCTTGTCGAGTAAGGAGGTTTCTTTGGCGGTACTCCGAAAGTGGTTCTGGGGCTTTGGTCCCTTGGGACAGGGCCCGAATCCCTCTCTTCTGATTCTCCACTCGGCGCCCTCGGACTTGTCTTTCTTTGGTTTGGTCCCGAGGCTTCGCTACTTCTTCCTTTGGCGTGATCTTGCTTCTTGGATCTCTGACACGTGTCCTGAGAAGTTTTAACCTCCACACTAACAGTTACAGAACACAACTCATGTCCTCCACTCCTCCACTCTTCTACGACTTCCACCTTTTATGCCGAGAGATCAGGGTGAGTTCAACACTATGAATATAGGCTTCCTCTACCTTCCAAGGCAGGACATCTTCCTAGAGCATTTCAGAAACATTCTCAAAGCTAAAATACCTGAGTAATACAACACGCTTCTAGCCTTGGAGATTTCAGTCAACCTTACGACGGAGATCCTGAACTCTTACACCCAAAATACTCATTCTCAACTTGATCTCAAGTTTCTTCGTTGTTTCCCTCCCTAGATCAACCTCTATCCTCTCTGTGACCGAAGCAAGACTTGAACGGCAATTGACTTGGTTTAGGCTCGTCTTGTTCGACTTTGATATCGAGCACTACGAAAGTACCCAGAGACGGTGCATTGTTTTTCAGGCAAAAACAGTTGGCGACCACAGTGGGAGATCAATCTCTCGGTTTCAGAAGGTTTCCCTTAAGATGTCTGAACTAGGAACGGGATCTAATACTGAAACACCTAATCCTCACCTCAATACCCCAACCTCAAACTCTACAAGAAGGACATGCTCCAGTAGAAATTACCCACCATCGACCAACACCAACGACGGAGAAGGCAAGAACTCGTCGGCGACCCTAGGTATAGAAGAAGTATCCCGACGACAGGACGCCCTCGCAGGCCAACATGCGAACATCACCGCCGCCCTAATAGAAATTACAGCCTATCTCCAGTCCCTTGTAGAAAAGCTGCCAAATGCTTCTACTGTCCCAGTGGTGGAAAAAATCATCTCGCGAACGAGAGACGAGTCGACCACGGCTTCCCGGCACCAAATATCCGCTCCCTTCTTCCCAGTGTATGACGGAACTGGCAGCGCACGCGAACACGTTTCACGCTTCCTAGAATCTCTGAAGGAATACGGATACAGTCACACCTTGAGACTCAACGAGTTCCCTAAGTCTCTCGTTGGGGAGGCTTATCAATGGTACACCCGTCTCACACCAAAAGCCACAAGCACCTGGAGCGAGTTGACAAACGCATTCTTCAAAGAATACCTCTTCGGAAAGGTAACACTCTCCGATCTGAGCAAAATGCACCAAAAGACCGGTGAGTGCCCCGGCGATTATGCGAAGAGATTCAGAGGACAAGCCCTTGGCTGCTGCGCTCCTGACATAACGAAATCACAGCTAGTGAAAGTCTGCACCAGTACCATGACTGCCATCTACCGAGCTCTTTTGGAAGATCTCCAATTTCAGACTCTCTCTGAACTTCAGGAAGCGACAGCCCGAGCAACCACCATAATACCTGCCCTGAAGGAAAAAGCTCAACTACTAAGATATGGAAAACTCCACGAAGCCGATAAAACCCCTGCGTCTAGGGGCCTAGATGACAACAACAGGAAAAGGAAAGCAGGAGAGCGTCTTGCTGGACGAAAGGTACGAGACTCAACATCGACGACCATGGCGAGAGATATGACGCCAGAAGAGGAATCGCAACAGGAGGGGACCGATTTGCTGAACGACATCTCAATAAGAGAAGCAGGGGACCTACTAGACTCCTGGGTCCGAGACAAGTTCGTGGAATTACCCGAAGTATTGAGAATTCCTACTGCCGAAGAGATAGAGCACCCCCGGTATTGTCACTACCATAGGAGAGTCAACCACGCCACGATCCAGTGTTACAGCTTCAAACGTATACTCGGGGATCGCATCCTCAAGGCTAAGGCGTGTTCTCACGGACTACATCAAGGGCCTCCACGCATCCAAACTCTCACTGACCACAAAGAGCCTGTGAATCAAAGGGTGGAAAGCCTAATGCACCAATTGTGCGAAATCCTATACTTCTCAAAACCTCAACGCCGAGATATGTTCACAACACTTAACTACGTGGTATCGGGGAGACGACTACCACTTGAGGAGAGGTGGTACCCACGCCCGTCAGTTCAAAGAGAAACTTCGGTGAAGTATGACTGGGGACTGCTAGCTAGACAGGGCTGGGGAATCCTCACTACGGCGCATCTGCGTGACACCGAATTTCCCAACACGTTGCTAGACCCAGGAACGAAAATCAATATCATCTCTGCGACAACACTAGAGGTGGCAGGAATCCCGCTACACGATGTCGCCCATTCAACAACAACGTTGGAGGATCCAAAAGGAAGGTCAGTGGTGACCCATGGACAAATAACTTTGCAGATAAAAGTGAACAAAGTACAGACGGAGGCTGAACTCTACGTCGTCGCACAAAGTTTGGAATACGACATGATTCTTGTCCATCCTTGGTTCGACAGCAACCGAAGCTTGCTCAACGGGACTACCACCCCGCCAGGAACCTCGACTCAACTGGAAGACCTCCAAATAGCAACCATATCCCTACACGAAGAGTTGGGAGCCTCGACGGACTTCGAAGAGGGAGCAACAGGGATTACACTCCCGCAAAAGGGTGACGTGGCTCTCATCACAAGGTACGAGTGGATCACACACCCTTCTCAATATTTAAGAAAATGGACGACCCTTTTCTCTAGTCTCGACACCCTTAGCATCATATTTAATAAATTGAACATGAAAGACGGGCGCGCCAGCGAAAGGTCTACCGACCACACTCGGAGATCACTCCTCCAAAGGAAATTCCACCACCCTACAGCCCCATTGACTAGCAATAGAGACTTCAAAGTAGGGGAATGAGTAATGAAGATTACCCGGAGAAGAGGAGATCAACCCAAGGGACCTTACATAGTCGCAAAATCTACCCTAGATGGGTATTACAGGTTGGTTCCGGTGGAAACGAATACAAGAATGCGATAACAATCAAGAAAAGATGGGTGAAAGCATACCATAATTAATTCTTAGTTATAAAAAGCAAATATATATCTATCGTATATAGTCAAAACATGAAACCCATTCCCTCATTGTCTTTGAAGTAAATAAATAAAAATAAAAAAAAAAAAACTCTCCTTAAACTGCAAGTCTAAAAACAAAACCAAAACACTCAGAAAAGACCAGACAACACGATGGCCCCAGCTCTTTCACGGGCGTCTTCATCTTGTAAAGCACGTCTCGCTCTTCTTCGAGCCTAGCCTCCAATTCGGCAACCTCCCTCTCTTTCATGGCGAGAACGTCATCTGTAACAGCATCAGCCTGAACCTTAGAACACTTCCGCCTTTCGAGCCTCTCCCGGAGCCAAGCCACATTAAAAGATTCAGATTCTGCAGCAGCTATAGCATCCTCCCAATCCTGCAACATCTCTGGCTCAACCCTGTGCATGGAGTACTCACGCATCTCAGCAATCCGCTCCAACAGAACCCCGACGAAGCCTTCTGCCAAAGCGCGATTCGCATCCTCCCTGGCAATGTGCCCGAACTCTCTCCAGATACATGTATACATGTCTTGATACACTTGCGATATGATGAAGCCACCTACAGCTACCGATGTGCCCTGACTCTGCTCAAAAGAGAGAACGCAACACCTCGATTCGGATAAAGAGTGTTCAGCCTAGCCTCCCTAGCCCTCATCTCGGCGTTTATAGTGTCTTCGGAGTCAGAGTCCTCAATCTCCTCAGTATCACCATCATCTACAACTTTGTCGCATGTGCTCTCATCCACGAGCACATCCACAGCGACGTAAGAAACCGCGCGGGGATCACCAGTATCCTTGGTCATCATTATTTCTTCGCGCATAAACCCGCCGATTCCCTTCATGAACTGAGGAAAAAGAGAGAAATCAATAACCACGTGAAGGTAAGAGCTACCGATGGCCCGTGGACAAGAAAGAAATAGTCAGAAGTATGAAGGGGCACGAGTCACTTACCGTGCCGGTACTCGACGCCTCACGAAGCGGCGAAGAATTATCAGTCTTCCCAAGTACCACCTGATCCCCGTCATCCACGTTCGAAGATCCCATGGGTTCGTTGTCTCCTGGACTATTCGTCTACAAAAAGGAAACGTAAGAATAAGAGCCTCGATTTTACATGGAAATAAAACAACCTCTGCGGTGGCAAAGAATTCATTACCATCACGTCCGCATCCTCGTATCAACATGAAACTCATCCACTGCCCTCTGAGAGACATACCCCTTAGGAAGTCTCATCTTAGGTCTTTCTCTCATGGCGCCTCGAACAGAAGTTACGTCGTACAACTGGGGACTCAGAGTTGAACTCGCTTGCGAAAGTATAACGAAAGGTAAGGAGAGGGACATCTAACAATCAAGAGCGGATTACAATAAAGCTATCATACCTGGAAGGGAGCCATGGGGGCATCCTGGCCTACACCGCGGCTGACGAAGCCGTGGAGGACTTCAAGAGTGCCATTCCAAAACACGTGATGTTCAGGGGTCACCCTTGTCGGTCTGTAGCGGAAGATAAAAGGAAAACGACGACCGGGGTAGAGCGATACGTCAAGCGAAACTCTCAACTCAGCTACAGAAGGCACGGGAAGCAATCTCGCGGGAATGTCTTGGTCGAAACCCATCACCCTTGATGCTATATCAATGTTATAAGGCATCACCACCTCCTCCCCATGAAAATAACCAAGGATGTAACCCGGAGTACTGCTGTTAATAAAGATAGCCTCCCCGACAGTGAGACCACTCGACTCCCGAGGCCCCGATCGTATCTCAACACCAGGCGCTTCCATGAAAGTCATAGGCTGTACGATCTCAGAGGAGGAACTGGTGTACCACGGGCGGAAGTTAACATTCCTCTCGTCATCCAGCAAATCTCCCAGTTGCGGAGAAGAAATAGGCAATTTGGTGATCCACTGCAAGATTCGAGGACTCTCCTTCAGTGTCTTACCCAAAGCAGGGGCGTTTTTAGGTCTATGAGCTTTGTAGTGCTCCCACAAGATTGCCTGGACAAATGAGGGGTTCAAGTAAGTACTAACCCTACTAACACCAGGCACCGACATGTACCGGACCAGAGCATCAAGTTGAGCATACTGGGAACCAAGAAACAGGCTACCGATAGGCAAACTTCGACCGTGAGCCAGGAAAACAGCCAAAGGGACGACATAGGGTTTGAAGGTACCAAGGGGAGCATCAGAAAAGACGTCTTTAGACAACCAGAGTACCAAAAACGCCCAATGCAAAGGGTGCTTTCAGGCTTACCACCAGCGGGGCTCGCGCCGCCCACATACTAGTAACTAGTCCATGCTATGTAATTCTCGCTTGAATAAGCTTTAGCCACTTGCAATTCTTGAATATTCTTGTTCAAAACTTCAATCATCGCGTTCTGAGCCGAAGGATAGCTGTCTGGAAGATTCCCCAACATCGGAAAATGGTATAAAGCAGCAACCGCCTCTAAAGAAATAGCGAACTCGCCCCAACTCATCACAAAAGTCTTGGTCGCCCTACACCAACGAAGGAGGAAAGTGACGATATCGCTGGCATCCTTATATATTTTCAAACCCCCGGTTGCTTTCACCGCATAGAGGATGCCCGCTCGCTCTAAAATTGGCTGAACCTTCTTGTTAGTTAGCATGAAATCATACTAAGCACAACACTGCGCCACGGGAAACTGAGGAACTTTGAAGTCGACAGGTGCACCAGCATACACCTTAGACTCCATGCAAAACCTGATAGCCTCATCCGGCACCACCATGGAGGAATCATCGAAGTCTACTTGCTTCGGAATGAAACAAGCAGAGAAATCTCCCCGATCAACAAACGCATTCGGGTTCCTGACAACAGGAGCATATGAAAACCATCAACACAACTGGGAGTCCTAGCAGCAGTATCACGGACGGAATGATGACTGGAAACCGTCTCTTGGTCACCACCGCATCTTCTCTGTAACACCCAAACAATTCCAAGTAAGTTATTACATACTCGTATACACATAGTAGTAATCACTCTCTTAATAGCATGGATAATTATGCATACACACTTACTAAAGTACACATGCAACACAACAATATGCTATTATAAAAAAATATATAATGATTTTATGCATGAGTATGAGTGGCGCCGTAGGTATGGCGCCACTGAGTTAGCCTTGGCCCTTCCAAAACCATGGTGCCACAACCCGTGGCGCCATTGACTCATCCCTCCCCACGGGGGCGCATATATATCCGAGTGTGAATATATATATATATGACCGTATATATGTAAAAAAAAAAATGTGTGCGTGACGCCATACTCGTGGCGCTACGAGTTAGACTTGGCCCTTTGGCCAAGGCCGTAAGTACCTTAGGTCACGGCGCCACATCCTGTGGCGCCACCAATCCATCCCACCACGGGCATGCATGTGTATATATATATGCGACTATTAAAAAAAAAAACGGCAAAACCCTAGGTTACCTTGTTACTCCTTGTTGTTGCTCCACTTGATGACATGGTGAACGAGAATTAACAAACACAGTTGAGAAGAGTAAGTCAAAAAGAAAGAAAAAAAAATTACTGCTCTGGAGAACCCTTCTCTCTTTTCTCTTCCTTGTTGAAAACTTAACCTAGACATGTATATATATACATAACCATTGAGAGTCCTAGTACTAGTAAAACTCCTAAAAAGGGAAAGAAGGACAAGAGGCCCGAGACCTCTCTTAAATCCCGCCAGCCCAAGGGCTGGCGTGTAAAAAAAAAAAAAATAGGGAGAGGAGCGCGGACTTCGAGGCGCCAAGGGATGTGGCCATAACGCCATGGCCACCCCCTCTCACTCTCTCACCCATGTGTGCATATTAAAAAAAAAAAAAAAAACTTGTTCTGTATATACAAGCTTGCTATCGATTTTCAGGGTCATTAACACTAAGACCTGGTCTTTTGTAAATCTTTGCAAAAAAAATAAAATAACTAAGACTTCTAGGGTTGCTATCACCATCCGAGTGCTTAGTATAAAACATTACTGTTCCACACTAACCAGGGGACTTAATGTAGATGGTGAAAAATGGAAGAGGGACAAAACTGTAAAAGTACTCACTAATTACACCTTACTTAAAAGCAATCGCCTACTCAGGCACATTTCTATAGCTCAGAATGCAACATATTCTACGAGCTGAATGTACTCTCTATGAGTTCTCTCTTATAACTCCCGGTGGAGAGGATGATATCATGGTGCAGTGCCAATAACCCCACCAGTGCGTAAACCCATTAATCTACTTCATGTCGACATCGCCTCGAATTTCTCGATATCAGAACTAGATTGCTCAATGGTACATGGTGGAGAGTTAACAGAGACGCATCCTCATGGATTTCCACTCAAAATATGACTCGACATCCGAGTCTCAATGAAAACCTCAGAAGTACCGCAGCTCCAGGCCTGCCCAGAGCTCTCTGAGAAGCATACAACAGCCTAAACACGCTTAGGCAGACCACACTCTAAGCACAGAATGGTCTAATATACCATGGATACGCACCCCATGACTTGAAGCACGTTGTAGCACAAAGCGCATGCATACGCCACAGCGCAAGCGCACGCATACGCCATAGCACAAGCGCAAAAGTACGTTATAGCCAAAGTGGCACAGCCTGAATACGAAAAGATTAGCCTTGGTCAAACACCAAAGGCATCAGCCCCTAGGCGTGGCCATGAACCATGACGCCACCACAAAGCTGCCTTAGCCACAGGCCAAGGCCTTGGTCTCCCAGACCATGGCGCCATAGATCATGACGCCACAACAAAGCTTCCTTGGCCACAGACCAAGGCCTTGGTCTCCCCAGACCATGGGGCCATGGACTATGGCGCCATATCAAAACCGGCATTGGCCAGTAGCCAAGGCCATAACACAAATGATGTGGCGCCACGAATCTGACCTTGGCCCAAGGCCAAGGTCGTTGCTGATGTACAATGGCGCCATATACATGGCGCCATGAATCTTTGGCCTTGGCCAAAGGACAAGGCTACTACTACACGTCCATTAGGCGTGTCTCTAAAGCGACATACTCGCGTTGGCCACAGAGTCATAGTCTCACGACGATGTTCAAACTCAACACAGCTATGCAATGTCTGCACATCACTCGAGTTATCAAAACATCACACGGGGGGATAACTTTAGGGGTATTGGTCTGGCGGTCTACGGCAGTTAGAAAGAAATTGATAGGGATGATGGACAGTTACGAGAAGGTGGTGCTGAGTGGACATGTTCTACACGACTCTAACAGTTACAGAACACAACTCATGTCCTCCACTCCTCCACTCTTCCACGACTTCCACCTTCTCTGTCGAGAGATCAGGGTGAGTTCAACACTATAAATAGAGGCTTCCTCTACCTTCCAAGGCAGGACATCTTCCTAGAGCATTTCGGAAACATTCCCAGAGCTAAAACACCTGAGTAATACAACACGTTTCTAGCCTTGGAGATTTCCAGTCAACCTTACGATGAAGATCCTGAACTCTTACACCCAAAATACACATTCTCAACCTGAACTCAAGTTTCTTCGATGTTTCCCTCCCTAGATCAACCTCTATCCTCTCTGTGACCGAAGCAAGACTTGAACGGCCATTGACTTGGTTTAGGCTCGTCTTGTTCGACTTTGATCTCGAGCACTACGAAAGTACCCAGAGACGGTGCATTGTTTTCAGGCAAAAACACCAAGTAAGTTGTAATTGTTTCATCCCTACTCTTGTTGACATGATATTTTGTTTTTGTGGGTTTTTATTTCTAGATGGCTTGTCTGAACTGTTCGTCTTCTCCATGTTGTATGGTCTTGCTTTTTTTACTCACTGTATACTGATGATTTTTCCTCTTGTTGCCAATTGCTCACCTGTTCTTGTGTAGTTGTAGTTACTTTGCCCCTATTGGTATCTTCTTTTTGCTTCTTTGTATGTTGTATGGTTGTTCTTCATCTTCCATGGATGTTCTTGATTTTTCTCTTTTGCTTATAGGGTTTCTGGATGACGAGGAGGAAAACGAAGGGCACAAAGTCGAAGCGAGATGAGACTTCGTACCCTTTGCTTCAGTCAAAGTAGTAGATACCAACGTGCCTCACTATGAGTTGGGTAGGCTTGAACCTAAGGCTTCTAAGAGTTATCGTCACTTGTATATGGAAGAAATTCGAGGTTTGTTTCCTCTTAAGGGTTTTGAAATTGAGTTCTATGGCGGAGATGTTGATGTTCTAACCGAAGATATGATCGTTTTTATTCCTTTTGATGAGAATACTCTTCTCACCATGGTTGGTCAGCTTGCTGCAGGATTGATCCTCCCCTTATTCAATCCTGAAGATACCTTTTACTTCGATGTTTTATCAAATCGTAATGTCCCACCGAAGTCTCTTACCCGAGGCATCTTTCAATATAG
>JAJJMA010179321.1:14292-29709 GCA_023529015.1 Papaver nudicaule
AATCGTCCCTCCTTGTGGCGTGATGCTGCTGAAGGTAATTCTATTCGAATGATTAGTGAGTGGGTGGCTTGCTCGGAAGGTAGATCGTATTATTATGTGAAGTTCCCGGAGGATTTGAATCCTCCTAATTTTTGGACTGCCGATAACTTCTTCAATCATTACAAAGTTGAAAGAAACTTGTTTAAGGAGGATGCTCCCTGGGGGTTGGGGTTCGGAAAGGTGCTGAATGTGGTGCATCTTCTTGATGATGTAGATCCCACCAAGTCCCCTACGAACAGACTTCTTCGTCATTCTAGTGATGATGTGTGGTTTACGAAGCATGTACTTATCGAAGGTCCTATTCTTTATGGTTATGTTGATGAAGAAAAAAGGATTGAACGAACGGGCTTCGAGAGCGGCCATTCCTTATGAATTGCTGAACATTATAAAATGCATTTCTCCAAAGAGGAGAAGAAGAAATCCCAAGAGAAAATCATCGCTTATAAAGCGAAGGTATGTTACTTTTCTTTAAACATCCTTGTTTTCTGGAATTATTTTCTTATGTCGTGCTCTTTTTTTAGAAGGAAGAAGAGAGACTGAACAAAATGCAGAACCAGGAGCATGGTGAAGAGTCGAAGATGAGAAAAAGGCAATCGAAACAAGCCAATACTGGAAAAGGGGCAAGTGGTCAGGTAACAAACACAACCTGCCTCAGCTATGATATGGGTATGAATATCTTCCTCTGTTTGTTTCCTGACGAATTGGTTGCTTTTCAGCAGAATGAGATGATTACGGGTGGTCAGGGGTTGATGGAATATTGTATTGGAGATCCTGAACGTAAGAAAGTTGTGAAAGGGGACATGGGGAAATAGAGAATACCGAAGGCGGTTGTTTCGAAAAAGGCTGCTTCGAAAAGATATTCTAAGAGGGATGTTGTTAAAGAGGTAGAGGGCCCCTCGAATGTTGCCATCGAGAAAGTCGAAGACAAAGAAACCGAGGATGGTGAGGATGTCCTTCATCGATCGAAAAAAGGTAAAGGGAGTTCTCCCCTCGAACAACCTACGAAGAAATCGTTGCCCAAAGCTTCTCGAAATGATGGTGACTCCACAAAGAAGCATGCTTTCATCTGCCACCATGGGTGCCTCGGCTGCCTCAGCTGCTGAATCGAATCAAATCTTCTTCGCTCTGGTGTAAATTTGGATGTGTATGGTACCAACTGTGAGCTGGTTGATGCTTCCAAACTACGACAATCCGTACCTTCCCCTGGTGGCCCCTCGATCCCTCCAAGCTTTTCTCACAGATCCTATCCCGAGGAAGAAATTAAGGAGTTTATGGATCAGTGCTCTCGATCTGGTCCCTTCGCACCATCTGAAGGCTTATGCCAAAGATCCTTTGAAGCGTCAACTCGATTCTTCTCTTGCTACCTTTGTTTCTCAAGCTTTTTATGGAGTTTGGAATAGCAAGACCCTAGACTCGAAATGAACCAAACACCAGGCTTTCCTCGAAGGGTTAATTATGTTTTTATGATTGTTGCAAACTTTTTCTTGCCTCTGTTGCTTGCTGAATAACGTGTCGTTTGCTTTGTAGGGTTATCACCATGGTATGTATCTGTTGAATTTGTCCAGATCACAAGGAAAAGAGATTACTCGTCTTGACAAGGAGTTGTTGAACTTGCTTCACGATAAGGACGATCTCTCGGATGAGCTTGCGAAGAACAGGGGTAAAATAACACCAAGTTAACTGTTTCTTTGATTTTGCTTCGCATGTTGTTTGAGCTGATATTTCATTGTTCGTAAATAGGAAGTGTGGCTGATTTGGGAAAGCATCTCGAAACTGTTGCTGGTGAACGAGATGCTTATTCTGCAAACATAAAAATTCAATCGAAACTGGTTTCGAAGCTGAAGTTACAGCTGAATAATAAAGATAAGGAGTTTGCTTCACTGGAGAAGAGTCGTGATACTGCTTTGAGTGATAAGGATGAAGAGATTAATTTCCTTAAAGGGCAGGTTGCTTCGTTGAATCAACACATAGATGAAGAATTCGATAGAACGACTCTGTTCAGCCGTAGGCATACTCGTGATCTTTATAGGAAGTTTGGGATGAAGCCACCTTACTACCCTAATGGGACAAGGGACCCTGATGCTAAATTGGAGTCTGATTGATCTCTCCCGAGGAGGTTCAGGATATAGTAGCAAAGATGATAGAGGAGAGGGCCGGCAATGAAGAGTCTGAGGAAGAAGTGAGTGAAGAAGAGATTGGTGATGAGAGTGGCGAAGAAGAAAATGGAGATGAGGAGAAAAAAGTGGTGGAAGAATCAGGGGGAGAGAAGCCAGTTTGAGAGGAAAAAATGGTGGATGTGCATGTGTCAGGGGGCGAGAAGTCGATTGAAGGAAGTGGTGAGAAATTGGAGGATAAGGGAAAGGAGAATCAAAGTGAGAGGGTTCAAGTCGAAGAGCCGAATGTGAAATCTTGAAAAATTTCGTTGAAGCTGGTGATGACGGTGTTGGTAAAGGTACTGAACCTGAAAATCGAACTGTCACAAATGACGTCAAGAATGCTTCTGAAACTGGTGATGCCCATGTTGAGGAGACTGTTGAAGATACTGCATAGAAGATGTTACATTCCTTCTGCTATCTTTGTAATTTTCCTTCCATATTCTTTCCTTTGTTTGTGTTTTCGAATTGTACTACTGAAGCTTTGTTTTTTCTTTGTTGTCCCTTTTTTGCTTTGCTTTGTAAACTATGTATCATCGAGCATGTCTTTTGATCTATTTCGTAATGGAGTTGCTGTTGTTTTTCGTAATCTCTTTTTGTTCTTTGATATATTGCTTGCCTAGCAACTCGTGATCAGGCACAAAGTTTATTTTGCAAGTTCTAAGCTCCTAAGGATGCTTGGATTGCAACTCTGGGGCTTACTTCGATGTGGGAGGCATTAAACCAAGCTAGTGGGGGCTTAC
This sequence comes from Papaver nudicaule, assembly GCA_023529015.1. NCBI lineage: Eukaryota > Viridiplantae > Streptophyta > Magnoliopsida > Ranunculales > Papaveraceae > Papaver > Papaver nudicaule. The sequence continues at coordinate 17,228 of JAJJMA010179321.1, forward strand.
GGATCACCCTTCCCAAAGGCTTTGAGATACTTGCCTGGTTTAAAGCAAACACTGGCTATCGATAGCATAGGTACCCGTTTTGCCTCGGTACATTAGGTGGGTATTGAAGATACCAAGTATCTTCTGAGAGGACATGGTGGTGTCCTGATAACCCGTAAAGCCTAAGTAAAGCAGGAATCTTATGGTCGGCAACTGCTATCTGGGTCTCGATAATAAAGTAGCACGATGGGGATTGTCGGTCAAGGCTGGAGCTTAGACATGGTATTGTTCTCCCATCTCGGCCTGGAGTTCGACTCTTCTGTTCTCGCTTGCCCCTCCTCAAAGCTAATTTGATTTTTCGAAGAAGGTCCCTCGACTGCATAACTCGCCTACCATTCCCATGAATGTAAGCTAATTAGCTGCCTCGAGGTTCCATCCACCCTAAAGGCAGATGTTAATCCCATTTATCATCCCCTCGACGCCTCAAAAGAGAGGTCCTCATGGCCGTATGGTAGTGGGTCCAAATGCCTCTAGCTTATGTAGCTTTGATGCAAATTACCCACCGCTAACGGGGTATCTTGTGGGTAGAGGGCTGTGTCATATATCTCGTAGGGCCCTTACGGCTTTATGTACCTCAGCTTTGTGCCTACTGCTCGAGGACTTTTATAATAATTGGCATCAGGGCCTTGGCGTCGAGGCCTTTAATTTCATTGCGTCAAGGCACTAGGGAGATATGGCATCATGGCCCGCTCGTTTGTATGACATCGAGGCCTTAAGAGATGTGCCTAATCAGGTAGGACTTTTTTTCTAATCAAGTAGGATCTGGATTTTGATTCGAAATACAGTATATCGAAGTCTGAAAATAACTTTATTCGAAGTGTAACATCGAAGTACATTATTTTTATGAATAATATTTTCATATATATTTCACGTTCCATGTGTTTCCGAGTCCTACTCCGCCTTCATCGAGCAACTTGTAAGCTCTTTTTCCTGCTACTTGTTGTACTTTGAAGGGTCCTTCCCATATTGGTTCTAATTTTCCTGCATTCCCTTTTTGGTATGGTGGGATTTCTCGTAGCACCAACTCGTTTGGCTGGAATTCCCTTTCGATGACCTTTTTATTGTATCCTCGAGCTAATCCTTGCTGGTAGTTAATGATATGTTGTAAGGCGTCTTCTCTAGCTTCTTCGAGATCGTCTAGCTTTGTGTATATTAAACCGGCTGTGAGGTTTTGCTCCCATGACTTATATTTATCTGTTGGTATCATGATTTCGGTGGGAAGCACTGCCTCTGTTCCATATGTAAGGTGAAATGGAGTCATCCATGTTGCCTCTCTCTTAGATGTTCGGAATGCCCATCGTACATTGTGCAGGTGTTCGCACCATTTGTTTTTGTGAGGTAAGACCCTTTTCTTCAAATTATCTCCAATTATTTTGTTTGTCGCCTCTGCCTGGCCATTGCTCTGCGGATGTATCGGAGTTGAAGTTCCCAGCCTTACGTTGTATTGGTTTAGCAATTCTCTAACATCAACACTTAAAAATTATTTTGCGTTGTCCGAGACTATCTCAGCAGGGACTCCGAATTGACAAAATATATTTTCCCAAAAAGTCAAGACATCTCGACCTGTGTGATTTTTCAGTGCTTTAGGTTCGATCCATTTCGAGAAGTAATCAGTTGCCACGATAATGTATTTTTGTTGTCCTGTTCCTGGGATGAAAGGTCCCACAATATCGACCCCCACTTGGCGAAGGGCCATGGGCTTAATACCGAGTTTAAATTAGTTGCTGGTGCATGGATCCTCTTGGCGAATCTTTGGCAAGGGTCACATCTTCGCGTTATGTCTTTTGCATCAGCGTGCATGTAGGGACAAAAATACCCTTGAGCTTTAGTTCTTTGAGCTAGAGCCCTTGCTCCACTATGAGTTTCTGCCTCACCGCTGTGTAGTTCTGTCATTAGTGTGAGACCATCTATGCGATGAACACATCTTAGTAGTGGACCTAAGAATGACTGTTGATATAGGACTCCATTGAGGATTCTGTAGTTTGCTGATCTATTAATTATTTTATGAGCTTCGAGTGGGTTACTTGTAATTCCTTGGTTTCCAAATACTTTCTTACGGGTACCCTCCAATCATCAACTTCGTCTTGAATTTCCATTATGAGCTCCTCGCTTGCATTCTCAATAGATGACTTTTGTGCTCTTCCAATCTCTAGGGAGGTGTTGTTTGGGTCTGTCATTTTTGAGGCAATAAATGTCAGGGCGTCTGCATGCCTGTTATCCTTCCTGCATATGTGTCGTATTTTTAGATGCGGAATTTTTGCCATTAATCTCCTTGCCAATTTCTTTCATCTTGATAATGAGTCATTTGACTGGTAACTGCCATCGAGTTGTCTAACTACGAGCTGAGAATCTGTTGTTATCCTCGCCTCTTGGATTTCCATTTCTATCATAATTTTTAAGGTGTGAACCATTGCTTCGTACTCTGTCTCGTTATTCGTGGCCTCGAATTCCAATCGAAGTGCGTATACTGTTCGTTTTCCTTCTGGCGAAGTGAAGACTATTCCAACTCCTCGACCATCACTATTTACCGATCCATCAATAAATACTTCCCAACGCCGAGGGTGACATTGCTCTAAAAGGTCTAATGGTCCATCTTCTTCCTCGATTCCTAGCATTGGTTCTTCTTCGTCGTCCTTTTCGATAGGAAATTCAGCTAGAAAGTCAGCTATAACCTATGATTTCAGTGTTGTGCGAATTTCGTAGACTACCTTGTATTGGCCTATTTGAGCTTTCCACTTTGCAATTCTTCTAGCTGCTTGAGTGTTTTTAAGGACTGATTCAATGGGTGTTTTAGTTAGTATGATCATTCGATGATCCTGAAAGTACGCTTGAAGCTTTTGAGTTGCGACCACCAACGCTAGTCTGAGTTGTTCTAACTTAGTGTAGTTTTTCTCCGCGAAGAAGAGTGTCTTGTTGATGTAATATTCCATTTTTTCTTCTTCTCTGGTGGTTACGAGTACTGCACTAATGGCGTCCGAATTGGCTGCTATGTAGAGTCTTAAGTCTTCATCCTTCTCTGGTTGTTGTAAGGCTGGCAAACTTGCCAAGTAATTTTTGATTCCCTGAAATGCAGCTTCCCTCTCATCTGTCCATTCGAACTTTTCCCCCTTTTTCAGAAAGCTGAAAAAATTCTTACATCGATCCGAGGATCGGGCAATGAATCTACTCAAGGTTGTTATCCTTCCATTTAGTGTTTGTACGTCTTTTATCGTTGTTAGCGAGGGCATATCTCGGATTGCTTGTACCTTCAATGGGTCTGCTTCAATACCACTTTCCGTAACGATGTAACCTAAGAACTTTCCCGAGGTAACTCCGAATATGCACTTGGCAGGATTAATTTTCATATTGATTTGGCGCATGTTCTCCGGTATCTCTCGTAAATCTTCCACATGAGTTAATGCTTTCTTACTTTTCACTAGCATATTGTCTACGTATGATTCGACAGTATTTTTCAACCAAGGACGAAAGATATTCTCTATAGCTTTCTGGTGCGTGGCACCAGCGTTTTTTAAACCGAACAACATTCGAGTGTAGCAGAATAACCCATTGGTTGTAATAAACGCTATGTTCTGCTAGAGGGATTTGATTGTATCCAGAGTAGCCATCCATGAAACTTAGCAATTCGTGACCTACTGTAGCATCCACCATCTGATCTATGCTTGGGAGTGGGTGTGGGTCCTTGGGACATGCTTTGTTCAAGTTGCTAAAATGGATGCAGATTCTTACTCCTTTGTTTTTCTTCGGAACTATAACCATATTCGAGATCCAATCTGCATATTGGATTTTCTTAACAATTCCTGTTGCAATCATCTTATTGAGTTCGGATTCCACTGCCTCCTGGTATACGTCTGCGAGCTTCCTTGGTCTTTGCTTGAATGGTCGTACTGAGGGGTTGATGTCCAAGTGATGACATGCTAAGCATGGGTCAATTCTTGGCATCTCGCTCATCCTCCATGCAAATACATCTGCATATTCTTTCAACAAATTCTCCATCTCCAAACGTTGTGCTTCTCCCATTAGCGTTCCAATTTCCACGATCTTTGGTTCTTCGATGGTTCCAATGTTTACGTCTGTTGTAGGCTCTGCTGGCGTGAAGTTTGGTGTCTCTTCGTTCATTGGGCTGGGGTCCTTCGGAGCTTCTTTTATGATTGCCTCATTGTTTCCCTCGATTACTTGATTAATTTCCTTTTCGATTACCTCCACCTTCTGTTGTCTTCGACGCTCCCTTCGATTACGCCTCGCATACCTCCTCTGCTCGATGTCTTTCTCATGACAGGTTTGTGACTCTATGGTGTCTCATTTGATTTCGCCTATGCCCAAAGGAGTTGGGAACCCGAGTTTTTGATGCAATGTTGAAGCTACCCCCAAGAGTCTGTGCAACTATGGTCGTCCCAAAATAACGTTATACGGTGACTCAATGTACAGGACGCAAAATGTTGTTTGTAGCGTCATCGATCCTACGTAAATTGGTAAAGATACATCTCCTTTTGGCTTCGAAGCTCTGCCGCTGAATCCATAGATTGTGCAATCGGATGGTACTAGTGGGGTATCTTTGAAGAATTGTCTGTAAGCTACTCCGAAGAGAACATCGACGGAGCTTCCTGGATCAATCAATATTTTGGATAATAATTATCTGCTTACGATTGTAGTTATCACCAAAGGAGTGTTGCTCGAACCGTCTTCGGGAATATCTTCTGCTGAGAAAAACACTGGTTCTAACTGCCAGGGCTCAAATTTCCTCGCTTCCTCAACTAAGATTATTTATTTTCCATCTTTGTCTCTTTTATGTATTCTTCCTGTTACGTTGCTTCTTGAGCTAATTCTTTTTCTCGAATGTACCATTGAATTGCAATAGACAGGGTGCAGTGTATCTCCAGCTGGTGATTTCATCTCGATGCGTTACCTTGACGTCCTATATTTGTGAAAGCGACCCTGCAAGATGTAGCCGACAAGTGAGGTCCACAATTGTTTTTTGTGTTCTAAGGGTCTGACATGTATGATGTTTTTTGTAACTAACTCTGTTATAGGAGATTTTTCTGTTTACGTACAATCCAATTTAATTTCTGGTCTGAAGAACCTTTTATGACTATTTCTCTCTAACCGTTTTGATTTGCTCAGATCTACCTTCCAAATATGGAGGTTCCAGAAAATTATTTTTTCCTAACTTTCTCGGAAAAGATATTATTGGTTCTAAAAGCTGCAAAACTACTTTCCTGATATAATCTGGTGGATAAAACCCTAAAATACCCCCTGACTAATTTAAGTAACAGGAATCATGTATAGTATTTTAAAGGGTATTTGCTCGAAATTATGATAATGCGGATTCCGAATCGAAAAACTGATTTGCAAGATTTTTTGTGAAAATCCCTTTGTTCTTCTTTTTGTGAAATCTTTACTGGAAAAACTTTGTTGATCTTGACTAGATATCTGCGTTTCAAAGCTTAGATTCCTTGAAAAAAACATTGATCTTATCATCTTGATGATTTTCTCGAAACTCTTAAGCATGCTAAAGCTCAAGATCTTTAGATACCCAAGATGGTGGAGCTTATAGTAAGAAAAGAATGGAGAAATGAAAGAAAACTTGAAAACCCTAAGAATTTTTTTTCTGAAAAACTTGAAAACCACAAAAATCACAGGCAAACTTAAGTTGTTTTAATCAGTCCATGTTTCTAGTGCCAAACTGTGTCGGTATAAAATCTGCATAGAGATATTATACCTAACAACCATAAGATTTTAACATACATTCAGTGATTCAAAGAGTAACACTTGTAATAAACATGATTCCGAGATAAATAAAAATAGTATCGAGATTGATAATACACATATGAAAACAAGACGATGCTCTAAGTATTCATTAACTAGAGTTTCTCTGGATACAGACTACATGGAAATTGTGCTTAGAGACCAGAGGAGATTCATACTAACCTAATCCCACTCACACGTTCTAAGGCTTAGCAAAAATTCCAACCCTTACAATGGAGACCGAGCTCGCCTTTTATAGGCCGAGTCGAAAGTGGATTACAGTTAATAAGACAAAATACATAATCGTGGTAGTGTCAGAGCTTGTCGAGTAAGTCGGTCGCCTTCGGAATGTCTTCGGAGTTGTCACCTCGGGGTCCTGCCTTCGAAATCATCAGTTAGAGGTTACGAGCTTTTCTGCCTCGCAGTCCTCCAGGTTGTTTTCCACTATACGCGCATCCTTCCAAATATTCGATTATGACAACTCACTAATGTACGAGATCCTCTCGAGTTCTACTCCATGCTTCGTAGTCCTTTATTCGTTATCCGGCTTCGGCTTCCTGATCTTGACGCGTGTCTCGTCAGTTTTATCCCCCCACAACAAGATCGAACAATTAATTTTTTATGGGCAGTTTTTCAAAATGGCCACAAAAAAAATGGCTAATTATCAAAGTGGCCACGTTGTTTTTTTGCCATTATAAAAAATGGTCGATATTGACCGTTTTTTTTTCAAAAAATGGGGTAACGGAAGTTAAATGCCTATGTGGCACTTAACTGACATAGGAAAAAGACATTTTAACCCTTAGGAGGTTAGATCAGTGAGTTAAACCAATGAATCACTCCGTTTCAACTGAACAATGAATTAAACCAAAGAACACTAACTCAACTGACTCAACACTGCTTCACCTGAATCTGAAATTCTTACTGAACTTAACTGGAAAAAAACAACTGCATCTGAACTGGAAAAAAGTCTGAAATAAACAATCTGCAATCATAACCAAATCCATTCACATCCATTCATAAACAATCACATTCATAACAAACCCAATCCATTCTAGAAAAGCAAAAACAAACTAAATCTGAAAGTTGCAGTGATCCAATCCATTCATTTCTAAGTCTAGAAAAACAAGAAACACATTACTACTTGGGTTTCTTTGAAACACTTTCTTACATCTTGCCTTTGGTCGCTGTATGTTGAGAGCCATTGATCCAACTCCAATAAAGTTACAGTGAGAAACGTTAGCAGAATATGGAGTTGCTGCAAATGTAGAAGGAGTATAAAAAAATGGTACTGATCTAGTGCTCTGACTGATAGGTATAGGTGTTGTAGAAGATTCACCAACAAAGGAAGACTTCTGCTTCTTCTAGTTGGACTTTGTTGCACCTCTTGCTCTGCTGGTTTCACCAGTTCTCTGCATCACACTCAGTTCTTGGCTTCTTTTTAGTTGGATAAGATCCAACAGGAGCACCACCACATGTTCTGTTGTTGTGGCCAGTCATCTGATGACACTTTCAACACTTCCTTTTCTTCTTATCTACTCTTGGTTCATCATAACTTTTAATCCTCTCTGTTTTTGTCTGCCAGATTTTTTTTCTATGAGGAGGTGCCAAGAGTTTCAATCCCTTCATGTTTGGTTGCAACATGAGAGAAGAGATGTTCTTATATTCAAGTCATAAAACCCTAATAGGGAACAAATGTGGTCCAAACATTAAACATACAAGTACAATAAAGTTGAAAAGTAGATAACATTAAATATTACCTTTGGCCAGTCTTTCATATTATCCAATGGTTTGAATCTTGGTGCATACGTGGTCCTATAGTTCTCCACTGAATAGTAATCACTACAAAACCTGCAAACACATGAAATTAGCCTGTACTAGGTACAATCAATTTTTTATAGACAAACTTTCTCCATTTTTGCCTTATTGTATGCGATGCACTCACTGCATGCATACAAGGAAGCCTCTTGTTTGCCAGTGCAAACAAGAACAAGTCTTGTCCAGGATGTTGACATTGAACATAGACTGCTTTGGAATTGTCACCACATAAATTTCTCCATCCACAATAGGGTCGACCTTGTAGTCAGTGGTGAACAAAAGCATGAGTTTAATCAGATTCATAGTTTTTGGAACCAGATCTCCATCTTTCCATTTCTCACAAGCTGTACTCTTGATGTACCATTTTGCCATTAGTAGGTTAGAATACATGATACCAATCATGATGATTGGTTTATTTCTCATCTTAGAAATCATGTTGTTAAAGGACTCTGAGAAATTGTTGTTCATGTGTTTACAACAATGAATTGGGTTGAAAAAGGCTCTAGACCGTGTTCCAGGATTTTCGTCCATAAGGTACTGGTGTGCTTCAGAACTCTTCTTCAAAATATTGTCCATATGAAGTTGTAATTCAACATTACTTATCAATACAAATTCAGAAAGCAAGAACACTGAACATATGAAGCTGTGAATTAACATTACTTACCTAGTAATGCTTTTGCTTGTATAATTAACCCATTCTGACCATCAAGCCCTGTGGCAGCCATAGGTGATCCATCAAACTCACCAGTCAGATGGCAGCAATCCAACCCTACAACTCCTCTACCACCTTGATGAAAACCCCTCATTGCAGGTTCAAATGACAATGTCGTACTCTTAAAGCTATCATCAGTGGGGTCAAATGTCCATTTAACCATTGAACCTGGATTAGTCTTGGCAATCATATCACAAAATGTTGGAACTTCATTGTAACTGTCTTTATAATTCACATAGTAATGATGTAAAACATAATTCCTAGGTTTCCAAGCAGTCATGTAATGAATATTAACTTTCCTTTGTGCCAAGAAGTCATCCTTGATTTTATGAGGTGCTAGTATTTCAGTTTTGGCTACATTCTTCAGTTGATCAAGAACAAAATCCTTCACAATATGAGGGTCAACATACCTATTCTTGTTTTCATGATCTCCTTCACAAGAGTGTTCTAAATGCACTTTCCTAATTACAAATGTTGACTCTTTAGACTTAATGCTACCATACACATACCATTTACAATCTCCATCTTCAGGTTTATAATTTATACATTGATCCATTACTCTAAATGGAGCACTCCTAGTCAATTTATACTGACACCTATGGATGATACAATAGTTTTTAAGGTGTTTTTTGTCATAAAATCTAGATTTTACCTTCATTGTGCTAGGATCAACTTCTTTGAGTTATTCTCCTTCTTCAGGGAATAGTTCTCCTTCATCATCATTGAACTCTCCAAACTCTTCTTCATAGGGTCCTAGGTAAGAAGGTTTTTCATCAACTTCAGAAGTTCCATCATTGCTTGCACAATAAAGAATACAATCAGGTAAGCACACGAATATCAATACAACAATGAAACAACAAAAGGAAGTTCCATCATTACCTTTCTCTTCATCTTATGAAACCAACAATGACTCATGATGATCATTTTTCTCTTTTTGTTCAAAAGTTTCTTCTTCTTTTTCTGCTTCACCTTCATCACCTTCATCGCCTTTATATGGTGTATACAAATCATTATCTTCATCACTGTCAAAAATTGGCTTTGGATCTTGTTCATCAATTGGGTGACAATCATCCATCTCCATGTTCTCTATGAATATATTCTCCTCATTCCACAAATACTTCTTACACATGTCATAATCAATATTCCGAGTCTGCTCAAACCAAAATCCAGCATCAAAAAACTCATCATCAAATTGTTCTTGTAGCTTATGCGTTTGTTGTTGTTGTTGTTGTTGTTGTTGTTGTTGTTGTTGCTGTTGTTGATGACTGTTGCTAGATCCAATAACACTAGCCCGAGTACTAATGCAAGAACTTGGTATATATGCAGACTCAATCAAGTCTTCCATAAAGTCCAGATTCCTTGTTGCAGTATGTAGCCTTTGAGATTTTCTAACAACAATTGGTGTAGGCTTAGGCTTAGAAACCGAGTTCTTTGGTGTCTTTGCTGGAGTCATCCTCTCCTATGGAGGTACTATATCCATCCACAAATGTATATACCCTTCATCATTAAGCCTAGCATTCTGCCAAAACTCATCAAATTCACTCTTGTTTCCCAGTGGGTATGGTTCAACAAGAGTCTTATATCAGTACAAGAACATCTCCTCTTTAGCACTTAACCCTGGACTTAAATACAAAAACCCTAATTATACAAATTTCACCCCAAATTATACAAAATAAAACCATCAATTAAACAAATTAAACTCTTAATTTAACATATTAAACCCTCAAGATTGTTCAATTTTGAAAAGGGGGAAAAACATATAAACCCTAGAATTTCAAAAGGTGGAAAAACAGTTAAACCCTAAAATTGAATCACGTATTTTAACTAAACATGAAATTTGTAAGCATGGGTTTTCAACTGCAACGCAAATAAACAAGAAACTTACGGTGATTTTTCCATTGACGGCTTGTAATACAATAATTTCACACCATTAAGATTTACCATCAGCGCAAAACAACGAGTTCTTGTTGATTTCTTCTTCGCATGTACGTCTGAATCTTCTTCTTCTTCTTCTTCTTCTTCTTCAACTTCACCAACAACCTCTCTCAGAAACCCTAACTCTAGAGTAGCAGAGAAAGAACGAAAGAGATCAAGGAGAATGAAAAATAAAGAGCGTTTCTCTTTTTTGTGTTGGGTTGATTTTAGTGTTATGTGCACGTGTAACTTGGCACTTGTGTTAGATTGATCTATCACCGTGTATTATATGAACGGTAGATTTGAGGTAAGGATAGGGAAGTAATTTTGAGGGGGGAATTTTGACTAAAATCAATGGGATTGACTTTTAAGGTGGGCCCTAACGGAAAAGCTAACGGAATTGCCATTTTTGATAATGAAAAAAAAAAAAACGTGGCCGACATCGAAATTAGCCATTTTTTTGTGGCCACTTTAGAAATTTATATTAACGGTTGGACCAAAGTCCACTACCTACAAGCCCAGGTAGCTAGGCAAAGAAATAAGAAAAATCTTCCCTATCCCGATGAAGACGAGTTTCGAATTCAGGTCGCTGGTATCATCACTCAACGAATTTACCATTGTACTACAGTGACATCTGCAGATCGAACAACTCTTGGTTTCTATGTTATTTTTGGGTAAAAAAATAGTGTTTTAATATTCAAAACTATTTTACCATTATAACCATCATTGCTTTATTTTATGCATATGCTTTATTTAATTCGTAAAATTATTTTACCATTATAACCATCATTGTTGTAATGTTAATTTTTATTGTCCAAACTCATCATTGTAACTAACTATCAATATAGAATGTATTCTTACCTTCTCCTTTTTAAACATAGCATCAAGCGTGAATCCTTTATCCAAGATTCGACTTAGCAATTTGATATCTAAAATTTAAAATTGAATCATGTAACGAAAGAAGTTGATTCATAATCAGATGATGTAAGACCAATAAGCCTAAGCAATATTTCTTACAAAATTACAACCAAGTTACTCACCACAAGACTTAAAACCACTTTGAATAAAATCATTCCCCCATGGCAAGCTGCCTATGTCTAAGGTATAAATATCAGGATAATGGCAGAATACATAGCTCATACATGATAGATTTCTTGAAGAAAATAAAAACCTTTAATGGTGATTCCATACCACCTTATCTGTTTTATATATACTTTGCATGAAAAGTTTTAGTAGATCTCTAACTTTTCACAAGGATTGATTGAAATTGGGAAACCAACACTAGTACGCATATGATCTGATGCCACGCCAGATTGGCGTGGCCGTATGGTTTAGGTCCCACCAAAAACAAATGCTCGTCGCGTGATAAGAAATCTCCTGTTTTTTTATCTACCTTTTCCGCCACGCGAAGCTTCGTGTGGCCATTCAACTATAATTCACGTGACAAAGCCACCATGGTGCCAAAGATTTTTCCAAGTGTTGTTCGAAGTCATGTGGTTGTTGCTACCCTTAAGACTCGTGAATTTGCTTCTCATGTGATTGTTGCTTCCCTTAAGCCTCGTGAAATTGCTTCTCATGTGGCTATTGCTGCACTTAAGACATGCAAAGTGTTTATTTAGTCACGCGAGCGAGTGCAATCTCTGGTGCATCTCTAACCGTTCATATTTGATCTATCACCATCCATGTGTAACCATGGATACCGTTAATATTTGATCTATCACCATCCACGTGTAACCATGGATACCGTTAATATTTGATCTACCACCATCCACGTGTAGTTGTGGGTACCGTTCATCTTGTTCGAAATTCGAGGATAAATGATGGATTCTCAGCCGTCAAACAGGATGTGTCCCCCACCGTCCATGTGTTTTACTCAGGGTCGTTCAATTGTATTAGAGTGATGGAACCTCAGTCGTTCAATTATTACCACTTTTATCTTATTTGATGGATTTTCAACCGTCAAATTAGATTCATCTAAGGCCGTTCAATTTGATGAATTTATGGTCGTTAACTGTTATTCATGGCCGTTAATTTAGATGCATATATGATCGTTCATTTATATGTCCATTTTTTTCGAGTGCCGGCTTGGGTAAGAGATTTGATCTCATTACCCGAACCTAAATGGACTTGTACAGGTCATTTAAACAAATGTAAATTAACACACAATCATGTTTTGCTCTGAAAATATGCAAAAAGAAAATGTCTTAACTATGTGTTTGTACCATAAGAAATTAATGGTATACGTGCAAATTACACAGGG
>JAJJMA010179322.1:0-16401 GCA_023529015.1 Papaver nudicaule
AGGTTAATCTGATAAATACCACAAAGGCAAATATCTCCAACCTTTGCATCCCAACTCTCAACAGAAGTCTTTATAATCGTTAGGTAAATCCCACAGAGGAACTGCTACCTAATAGAGGATGACTACCACAACAAGCTTACACCGAAGTGCAAAGAGTCTACTCTCAATTCCACAGAGAAATTTCACGTGTGCTTGATGCTTTTGGTTTTTGCTATTTAATCCTCTATTTATAGCTCTCAATAAGATAGGTTGCTTTGAGATAAAATAACTGATTACTTGTGCCACAAGTTTAGCAAATACCCGTGTAAATGAACCCGTTACTTAGCTTGCACACAAAGAAACCCTAGGTTAATCTCATTTGGAAATCTTTTATCATTTATCTGCCAAGTGGTTGTTAGATCTTAACCACTTCAAGATAGATATCAAATGGAAATGAGAACACCTTTATCTTATTGACTCATTGAGATTCGTTAGATGGACCACATAAGATATTATGATAAGCTTAAGTCAAACTAAGAGATAAGGAGTTAACTGTTAAAATCCCACGTGAAAATCCAGAATAATATTCACCAGTCAGTTCACGAACTGACTGTAGATGGAATTAGGCCAAATAAATTGAATTTGACGTTCACGTACATGTACGTGTACAGATCGATGATTTGAGACACAGGAGGAAAAATCGGTGCCATAGTACTGCAGATGGTAAAAAAATCGGATAGGGGTAAAGACGTAAAATGTTCCTCTATTATGTCTCGCCAGGAGGTGATTGCTTATTCAGGCAAATCTCTGTAGCTCAGAATGCAACCCGTTCTGCAAGCTGAATACGCTCTTTATGAGTTCCCTCTTATAACTTCCGAGTGGAGAGAATAATATTATAGTACAGAGCCAGACAACCCACCTATACACAAAGCCACCAATTTGTTGATATCGACATAACTTCGAATTTCTCAACATAGCAGCTAAATTAATCATTGGTGCCATGGTGGAGAATTCATAGAGACGTATCCATATGGATTTCCTCTTGAAATATGACTCGATTCTTGAGTCTTCATAAAAACCTCAGATGTACTGCAACTCTAGGCATGTCCAGAGCTTCCTGAGTAACACACGACAGCTGAGACAGCTTAAACGCACCTAAACAGGTCATAACTTTGAGTAATATGCAAACAGCTCAAACGTGCCTAAACAAGTCATCTAATATGCTATAGATAAAGACAACATGGGTTAAAAGACTATAACAGACATAACAGAGTCACAACTGGTGGAAGTCTGCATAAGTACCATGTCCACCATATAATGAGCGCTCTCAGAAGACCTCCAATTCCAGACCCTGTCCGAACTTCAGGAAGCGGCAGCACAGTCAGTTACAATGATACCTACTTTGAGAGAAAAGACTCGATTCTTGAAGTATGGTAGCCCTCAAGAAACCAATGGAGGCCATCCACCCGGAAGCTCGCTCTCAACAGATAAAAACAACAAGATGAGGAAAGCTGAAACATCTCCCGCTGGACGAGAAGCATTGAACTCGACCTCAACAACCTCAACAGAGAACTCAACATGGGTATCGGAAGAAGGTGCGTGGCGACAACAGGACAATGTTAATCTTTTGGACAACATATCAGCGAGAGAGGCAAGGGAACTGCTGAATTCCTGGATCCAAGACAAGTCACTAGAGCTGCCCCGGATCCAGAAAGCTCTTAGCCCCGAAGAGATGATGCATCCACAATACTGTCACTACCACAGGAGGGTCAGTCACGCCATAGCCCAATGCAACGACTTCAAACTGGTACTTAAGGACCGCATCCTCAACACTAAAACATATCCCGAAAAGTTACGCCCCGGACCTCAATATATTCAGACTCTTACCGTTCATAAATAGTCGATAGATCAAAAGGTGGAGAACCTGATGCATCAATTGTGCGAGGTTCTATGCTTCTCAAGACCTCAGCGCAAAGACATGTCCACTGCACTAAACTATGTGGTATCAAGGAGACGGCTACCACTTGTAAAAGTGAAGAACCAACGACAACTGGCGCAAGGGAAGGCCTCTGTGGAGTATATGACTGGGGACTGCTATCCAGTCAAGGTTGGGGACTCCTCACTACTGTCTATTTATTTGGTGTAGAGTTTCCCAATACACTAGTAGACCCAGGAACGAAAATAAACATCATTGCTGCCAAGACACTAGAAGTTGTGAGGATTCCGCTACATGATGTCGTCCACTCACCTACAACATTAAAGACCCGGAGGGAAAGACAATAACAACTCACGGACGTGTCGTTCTATAGATAAAGATCGTTGAGGTACAAACGGAAGCTGAGCTCCACGTCGTCACTCAAGACTTGGAATACGCCATGATCTTAGGCCACCATTGGTTCCACGACAACCAGAGCCTACTCAACAAGGCCACGACACCACCAGGGAATTCGAGTCAACCTGAAGGCTCACAGGTAGCAATGATGTCCTTACAAGGGGAATCAGAAATCTAAACGGACATTGAAGGAGAACCAGAAGAAGGTGTCTCGACTAGATGCTTCCAGGGACGGGGAAAGGAGACACACCCCCACGACTTGAAACCACCAGCGCTTTGGTCACAAGGTACGAGTGGATAACACATCCCATTCAATATTTTAAGAAATGGGTAATCTTTTCTTCTAAGCGTGATGCCCTTAGTATAATGTTCAATAAGTTAAACGTAGAAGGTAAAGACTTCAAGGATAATCGAATTCTCAATCACTCTCGGAAACCACTCCTAAACAAGAAATTCCACAAAACCCGGACTTCGCCAATCAAAGAGTTCAAGATAGGGGAATAGATGATAAAGACAGCTCGTCGAAGAGGAGACCGACCTACAGGGCCGTATATAGTCGCCAGGTCTAAGTTAAGTGGATATTACAAATTGGTTTCTGTCAAGCACGGATACAAGGATATGTCTACTATACAGAAGAAATGGGTCGAAGCATATCTTGGTTAATCTTTAGCCTCATGTCAAAAAAAAATTCTTTATGGCTCCATAACGTGTAGTTAAAATATGAGACTTAATCCCTAGCTATCTTCCAAAGAAATAAAAGAAAAATACTTCTGAACCAATGTCTAGAAACAAACCCAAGTTCTGAAAAACCTATCTAGAAATAAAACCGACCTCGACTCTTCAGAAAATACCAAACAATACTTTACAATCAGATTTCTTATGGGCTTTTTTCATCTCATGGAGAGCCTCCTCCTCCTACAAATACTTAGCCTTCAGCTCAGCAACCTCTTTCTCCTTCATAGCCAAAACCTCATCTGTAGCAGCATTAGCCTGAGCCTTAAAACCCTTTCGCTGCTCAAACCTATCCCGTAGCCAAGATACATTAAAGGATTGACTCTCAGCAGTATTTATGGCGTCTTCCCAGTCTTGCAACATACCAGGCTCGACGTCGCGCATGGAATGCTCACGCATATCATTAATACGTACGCTCTAACAAGGAACCAACCAACATCACGCATAGCGATGTGCCCGAACCTGTTCCAGATGCGAGTGTACATATCTCTATACGCCTCTGGTACGACGAAGCCACCAACCGCTACCTAGCCCTTTCTGACTCTACTCAGAAGAGAGAACGCAACACCACGGCCCGGGTAGAGGGCCACCATCTCAGCATCACTGACGTCTTCAGAACTGGAAACCTCAATCTCCTCAGTGTTATTATCAGAAGCGGCCCCTTCATCCACATCATCCTCATAAAGATTAACATCCTCGGTCATTATTATCTCATTGCTCCTGGGCGAGCCAAGCCCCTCCATGAACTAAAAAAAAAAAAAAAGGGAAGAGGATCAGTAAAAGTATACGAAGACAAAACGGTCACTCGAAGTACTCACGAGGAAGTTTGGGATAAAATTTATACACAATCCTCATTTTAATGTCTATTACTATGTGGTAAAATTTCATACAATAACTCCACGTGGTATGAGAAATATGGCGTGAACATTGAGGAAAAGAGAAGCTGTCAGAACTTCCTGCGCCAGCAACTTTCGTTATGAAGAAGCAGCCGGTTTGAGAAATCCATAAGGAATTTTGGAGAGATTTTGGGACACAACCTCTCTCTTGTCCCCCAGCACATACTAAAATTTCATTTTGTTCCAACAAGGGGTTTGGGAGATAAGACACAAACATTATAGCATACGCGAGACGCGTAGTCCAGACTCCTATGCAAAATTACGTCGAGAACTGCGGATAATATATGAGGGGTCTTGAAGGGATTCTTGGATACAATACTCTCCTGGATGTATACTATCATGTGTCAAAATTTTACAACAAGTGAGCTAAGAGATATGACACAAAAACTAGGGAACGCGCAAGAAAAAGACTGTCAGAAATATGACGGGATACTCCTAGAATTTTACTACTAAGCAAAAACGACGAGGTAAATGGTCACAAATTCAAGAAATTGTCCTAATAGGTGATAACTCGGGATCTTATCTACAAAAGTAAGGGCTGATCATAAAAAATGGAGGTCGTATGAGTTTTTCGCCACGATTTTCGTATGATGGTGCAAATCTGAAATAAAAGGAAGAAAGGATGCAAGGCACTCACAGTATTAGGACTCGTCGCCTCACGGAAAGGTGAAGAATTATCATTCATTTCAAATATCTCCTGATCTCCATCATCGACATTTGAAGACCCCATGGGATCGTTACCTCTTGGATGGTTCGCCCACAACAAAGAACATAAAGATGAGACTCTCACCGACAACGCATGCTAGGAAATGGAAGAACATCTACAATAACGTGAATCTCATTACCGTCATATCGACGTCCTGGTCATCAACAGAGAACTCATCTACCGCTGTCTGAGATACATATCCTCTAGGAAGCCTCATCCTAGGTCCTCCTCTTCTAGCACCTCTAACAGGAGTCCCGTCAGCAAATTGGGGACTTGGAACAGGACTTACCTATGGAAGAATAATGAAGGAGAGTAAAAAAGGGGGAATGGACATTCAACGACCAACTATACGAACAAATTATGGTCACGTCATCGTACTTGAGGGAGGGCAACAGGAGCACCTTCGCCAACGCCCTGACCGCCGACAAAACCATGGAGGACTTCAAGAGTGTTGTTCCAAAGCTCGTGATATTCGGGAGTCACCCTCACAGGTCTGTGAGAATAAACGAAAGGGAAATGACGATTGGGATAAAGCGATGCATCAAGCGAGGCCCGCAACACCGCTACAGAAGGCATGGGGAGCGACCTCGCGGAGACATCTTGATCGAAACCCATCACTCTCGCTTCCCTGTCAATATTGTAAGGCATCACCACCTCTTCCACACGAAAGTAGCCAAGGATGTAACCAGGAGTACTGTTGTTAACAAAGATAGCCTGCCCGACAGTAAGACCACTCGACTCTCGAGGCCCTGATCGTATCTCAACACCAGGCGCATATGTGAAAGTTGCAGGCTGGAAAATCTTGGGAGAAGAATTAGTGTACCACAGACGGAAATTGATATTCCTCTCGTCATCCAGCAAATCTCCCAGTTTTGAAGAAGCAGTGGGCAATTTGTTGATCCACTGCAAGATTCGGGGGCTCTCATTCAATTTCGTACCCAAACGAGGAGCGTTGGTAGGTCTATGAGCTTCGTAGTGCTCCCACAAGATTGCCTGGGAAAATGAGGTATTCAAGTGGGTGCTAACCCTCTTAACACCGGAAACCGACATATCCCGGACTAGAGCATCAAGCTGAGCGTATTGAGAACCGAGAAATAAGTTACCGATAGGCAAACTCCGACCATGAGCAAGAAGAACAACTAAAGGAACAACATGGGGCTTCAAAGTGCCAAGGGGAGCGTCAGCAAAAATGTCTTTAGACAACTAAAGTACCAGGAACGCTGCAATGCAAAGGGTGCTATCGGGTTTACCACCAGCGGGACTTGTGCCGCCTACGTACCAGTGACGAGTCCATTCTATATAATTTTCATTCGCAGAAATCTTGGTCACTTGCAATTCTTGGATCTTCTTATTCAAAGTTTCGATCATCGCATTTTGATTCGAGGTGTAGCTGTCCGGAAGATTCCCCAACATTGGGAGGTGATACAAAACGGCAACCGCCTCTAAAGAAATGGTGAACTCCCCCCCAGCTCATCACAAAAGTTTTGGTCGCTCTACATTAACGAAGAAAGAAATTAACAATTGCACTGGCGTCTTTACATATTTTCAAAATCCCAGTTGCTTTTACCATAGAAGATGCCTGCTCGCTCTAAAATTGGCTGAACGTTCTTGTTCGTTAACATGAAATCGTACCAAGCACAACATTGGGTCACGGGAAACTGAAGAACTCTAAAGTTAACGGGCACGCCAGCATGAATATTGGATTCTAGACAAAACCTAATAATCTCACCAGGCACCACTCTGAAGGAGTCGTCAAGACCTTCCTGATTGGGAACGAAGCAAGTGTCGAAATCACCACGGCTAATAAATACATTTGGGCTCCTAACGACGGGAGCATATGAGAAGCCATTAGTACATACGGGTGTCTTGGCGAAGGAGGAACGCGCGGAATGACGATTGGAAACCGCCTCTTCATCACCATGCTTTCTTTACGAAACAAGAGAACACCGAGTAAGTTATATATATGTGCACTTACAACTACATTCATAATACACATGCTTTCACAACAATGCTTACATATCCGTGCTTGTACGTATATATATAAAGCGTGCAATGACAAATATGAATATATATATATATATTAACGTAAAAATCTATATGCATATAAAAAAAATATATAATATAATAATAAATAAATAAATAATAATATATGTAGCAAAACCCTAGGTTACCTTGTTTATCTTCATTGCTCCGTCTGACGACATAATGGGTAGAATGAGGATAGGCAAATGCGATTGAAGAAGGTGAACCAAAAAGAGGACCGCTCTGTTTACGAGTTAAAAGCCTCTCCCTTTCTTTTGTCAAGAATTTAACCTAGGTATGTATATATATACACACACAAATCCTAACACACACAGTATTTCTAAAAGGAAGGAAACAAAAGAACTTGTAGAGAGCCCAAGGGCCCTTTAGATCCCGCCAGCCCTAGGGATGGCGCAAAAAAAAAAAAAAAAACGCACGGATGAGGGCGTGGCCACCATGACGCCCGTTCGACCATCACAGCCATGGCGCTACGGCCATGGCCCTCTCTCATCCACGCCGCCGTCCCGTCTTGCCATGACGCCATGGCTATGGCTCCATGGCCATGGCCTTTCGTGCACTGCCTAAAAAAAAAAAACTATCTTTTGTTAGCCAACTACCCTAGTACACTCGCGTTTTACATGCAAAATCCACTTTCCGTTTTGATTTGTGGTCACTTACATTAGGGCTTAACCCTTTATAGAGCCCTGCTAGTGTTGGCGTTATGCATATGTATATATGTAAAAAGAAGAAAACTAAACTAAACTTAATAGGAATTGCTCTCAGTGTCTGGTGCTTAGTATGAAACGTTACTGTTCCACACTAACCAGGGGACTTAATGTAGATGGTGAAAAAATGGACAGGGGTAAAGATGTAAAATGTCCCTCTATTGTGTCTCGCCAAGAGGCGATTGCTTATTCAGGCAAATCTCTGTAGCTCAAAATGCAACCTGTTCTGCAAGCAGAATACGCTCTTTATGAGTTCCCTCTTATAGCTTCCGAGTGGAGAGAATAATATCATAGTACAGAGCCAAACAACCCACCTATACACAAAGCCACCAATTTGTTGATATCGACATAACTTCGAATTTCTCAACATAAGAGCTAAATTACTCATTGGTGCCATGGTGGAGAATTAATAGAGACGTATCCATATGGATTTCCTCTTAAAAAATGACTCAATTCTTGAGTCTTCATAAAAACCTCAGATGTACTACAGCTCTAGGCATGTCCAGAGCTTCCTAAGTAACACACGACAGCTGAAACAGCTTAAACACACCTAAATAGGTCATAACTTTGAGTAATATGCAAACAGCTCAAACATGCCTAAACATGTCATCTAATATGCCATAGCTAAAAGACAGCATGGCTTAATTATGGCCAAATACACCACGAGAAGTGATAAAGAACATGGCCCAAATATGGCCATGGCCACAAAATTGCTTTGGCCAAAAGCATAGACCTTGGCCAGAAAAAAACATGACGCCATCCATTCATGGCGCTATAAAAATTAGCCTTGGCCAAAGGCCATGGCACCACGCACCCATCCACGGCGCTATGAAGATCAGCCTTAGCCAAAGGCCAAGGCCATGATGCCATCCATGGCGCTACAAGATCAGCCTTGGCCAAAGGCCAAGGCCATGCCGCCATGCATCTATCCATGGCGCCACACCCTTCCAGCCTTGGCCAAAGGCCAAGGCCAAAGCCATGCCATCACGCCATCCGTCCATGGCGTCACCAAAAACAGCCTTGGCCAAAGGCCAAGGCCATGGCGCCATGCTCAAGACCGCCATATCCACGCACACTTTACTAAAGGCTAAGCCTAGGCCATATTCACACACTCATGGTTATGCGACATTGTCATGGCCCAAAGCGGTGCAGCATAACATCTGCGTTTCTACACGAGATATCAAAACATCACACAAGGGGATAACTATAGGGGTATTGGTCTGGCGGTCTACGACAGTTAGGAAGAAACTGATGGAGATGATGGGCAGTTATACGAAGATGGCGCGAGTGGACATGTTCTACACGACTCTAGCAGTTACAGAAACCAACTCATGTTCTCCACTCCTCCACTCTTCCACGACTCCCACCTTCTTTGTCGAGAGATCAGGGTGAGTTCAATATTATAAATAGAGGCTTCCTCTATCCTCCAAAGCAGAACACTTGAAAACACCAGAACCCAGAGCAAATACCAGAGCATTCAAAACACTTATAGCCTTGGATATTTCCAGTCACATTCACAACGGAGATCTTGAACCTTTACACCAAGAAGCACATATTTTCACCTGATCTCAAGTTTCTTTCACTGTTTCCATCCCTAGATCAACCTCTATACTCTCTGTGACCGTAGCAAGACTTGAACGGCCATTGACTTGGTTTAGGCTCGTCTTGTTCGATTTTGATCTCGAGCACTACGAAAGTACCCAGAGACGGTGTAGTGTTTTTCGGGCAAAAACAAGTACATGAACCAGTTCTTGAACCGCCCAAATTAGGGTTTTTAACTAGATCCCCTGGAAGTACCTGGGCTGGACCAGTTTTCCTGTTCTTAGACGTGTGATACTTAGACGTGTGATACGTCCTCATCTATAATCCATGGACTCTGCTATTAGAGTACTCCTTAGATTTATCCATTTTCCTACATGTGACTTGCAAGCAAATCATCGTAATGGAAAGTGTATTAAATCTATCACATGTATCTTGTAACTTAGTATAATGGGAACATATACCAACATAACACACGGTTATGTAGACAAGAGTACAATCTCAATCACTATTAGTATCTCTACTAAAGTAGCTAACTATTTCGAAAGATAGAATAAGTAGAATAGAAGAAATTCTATATAATGTCACAACTCCTACTAACCTTTTGTCGATGAAGAATATATGATGTCTTCTTGGTAATCTTTGTCTTCATCTTCAAGGTCTCTACTACTTTGTGTATATCCCAATTTCGAAATCTAAAAGTAGTCTAAATCAAGAATTGTGTTTTGACATCTAAAACTGACAACTATCTTGACATACCAACGCTAGTGGGTTTGACCGAGCAATGCCCTAACAATATCCCCCTTTGTCAATTTTAGTGACAAACCCAATATTACATATGGATTCAAAAAATAAACAATAAAGCTTTATTCCAGATGTATCTTAATTTCTTGAATTATTCAACTTCTCCTTTGAGTCTTGATGTGTTCTTTTAACTCATGTTGAAAAATTCGTAGACACCACTACAACATATCCAACTCAAACAAGTTCGAGCTTACATGGGTCCAAATGCTAACCCACATGTTGTTTGTGGAAAGAGTAAGAATTTGAGCAACTTTCTGTGTATCAAAATTTTAAAGTGATTCTACTCATTCTTGATACGAAGCTCCCCCTTAATCTTTATAACTCTTTTTGGCAGATTGGTATTAAGCCCAATATTTACTCCCCCTTACTTGATACTTTGAAAAACTACATAAGTAAGCAATACAGTGTTCTCCCCTATGGTTGTGAGCAATAAGAACAAGAAACCATATGTATTCTCCTTCTATCTGTCACAAAAATATGACAAACCAGTTTAGACTCGGTTTTGAAGCTTATAGAGATAGTCAAGTCAAGGATGTACTCGCATATCAAGTTTAAGATGACATAACTATGAAGCAGAACGAGGATTTCTAAGTTGATTCATCTGTGGAGAAATATCGATATACTTTTCTCCTAAATTCCACATCCACGCTCCCCACATAGATTTGTTATTAAGCGCAAGTTCATTTAAGAACTCTCCCCTGTGTGATGTCATTCAGTAAAGAACAACAATATATGCCTTTACAAGTAAATACATAATCAAAGCATAACTAGACAAACACTTTTACAAGAAAAATGTATCTAGTTTCTTTGTTGATTTTCTCTTTTCCTAGCCAGTTTCAGAAAAGAGTATATGATTTCTGAGTTTGTGAAACCCTAGAATTCATATAATCAAAAGTTTCTTAATCGTGAGAAAAAGCATAACTTTTGTAGTTTTACAAACTTTGAATCATCACAAGAGTAACGAATAAAGTCATGTGTGCAATACATAAGATTGAGAATCAAAAATCAAGTATTTCAATTATCATTAATAATCAAATCTAAAAGAACTTTTTATTAACGAATACTAATAAAGTAGTACATGCTAAAAAACTCTAAAAAGCATGAAAAGGAAAACTCTTTTTGGATATAGTTTATATTCCTTAAGAAAAAGTAAGGACAAGTTCTCACACGAAACCAACAATTCTATTTGAAAGATGTCATGACGAAGTTATTGATTTCCTCAATATCCTGATCTTCGTTCATAGACATAGGAGATTGTGGATCAGATTCCTTAGTCTCATCCACTGATGCCTTATGCTGTTCTTTCATAAACTCTTGTTGTTGTTTACAAGGAAATATTGAACCTTAAGAGTTTTAGAAACTTTTATCCAAGAGATCTCACTTATCTCTTTGTTTTTCTGCATTTTTTGAGAATAGATGCAATCCTTTGATTCTTCTGAGAAGGTGGTTCATCCTTGTCAGACTTAGTTTTCTTCTTCTTCTTGAACCATGGTTTCTTTCCTTTGTTGACAACTGCTTTCAAAGGATCATCTATTTTCATGGTATCCTTTCTAGTCATAGACTTAGGATCCTTGCTTGGGGAGGTAGAAGCAAGGGTTTTACTATTTTGAAGTGTTTAAAATGAAATAAGAAGAGACTTCAATTTTTTCTAAAAACAGTTATTTTTAAGAATTTTCGAAGAGATAAGGATTCTCATAACTATCAGGTAGGATTGATACTTATCCTGATAGTATACGATTTAGCGACACGGTTCGCGAACCGTATTTAGGACGTTTATTGACACGTGTTGTATTTCTGTTATTTCATTGACGTGTCCCACTTTGAGAGTCACCCGAAATCAATTTGTACCTTTTGTATAGATAACATTTGACCGTAAATAGTGAGAAGGTCATAAGGTCTATGGAGCTTGGCTCAACATGATACTTTTGTCCAGTGATATATAGAAAGGTTAATTGACGGTTATCAATTACTTTAAGCGAATACAAACGAAAAAGAAAAATCTAAGAGACCAAGATCTTGCCCAGATACACAGTGACAACTCATTCCAAAGGGCAGTGAATGAGGAGTCAACCCTTCTTGCAACTAGTGCGAGGGGGGAATGAGCATGTTTATACTCATTGTGTAATGCAGAATCTTTTTCTGAACTAAGTTTGCCATTCTTAGTCCCGACTCTTTTGAATTTCTCAACTCCTTGTGTTGCCCTTAAAGAGTTTGAGTGCTTCCGATCTTTCCCAGCTTCCTTGTCATTTGCAGCTTCGAAGATTCGAAGAACATTAATGAGTCTGGTAGATTTTCTCTGAAGTTTGTCAGCATACTTGACTTTTCGTTTGTATGATTGACATTGTTTACAATCATGTCCCTTTTTAGCATGAAAATTACATCTGATAAGACGTTGTTTGTGATTCATAGGAATGATTATCTCTTTGTTAGATGTGTCACTTGGAGTTGTGTCCATTGGGGTGGAATCAGAGTCCAGATCTGCTTTGGAAGCACCTGCATTATAAGACTTGACACATTTTGCAATGAATGCAACTTCACTTTCTTCATCATCCGAGTTGTAAACATCAGATGAATCATCAAGTGTAACAGCAAAGGCTTTGCTCCAAGTATATTTTCTCAGATTGGGGCATTCTTCAGCCAGGTGGCTAAATCCTTTGCATTTATAGCATTGTGGCATATCATGATCATCTCCCCTTTTATTCCCTTCTTTATGAGGGACTTTGTCATGAGGCTTAGGAGTTGATGGTGGGGTTTTCTTAATGAATAATTTATTCTTCTTCCTTAGAGGATCTCTAAACTGACAAGTAATTAATGATAATTCTGCATCAGATTCATTCCCACTATGATTGCTAGAGTTGGTGTTCAAAGTACACTCTTCGTTTACAAGTTTCCTTGTTTTTTAAGTAGCTATAAAACTAATGTTTTTAGGGTTACTTTCTCATGATCGAAGATTTTTAACTTAGCAACAAGGTCACTTCTTGTTATAGTTAATCCATGTACTTCTTGGATGGCATGTTTATTTGACTCGTATCTTGAGGGTAGTGACCTCAGAATTTTACACACAATGTTCTTTTCCGTAATATCTTTTCCTAAGGTGTGACAGACATCCCCTGTTTCAGACAATTTGTGGTTAAATTCTTCGAAGGTATCATTGTGGAGGGTAAAACCCCTCGGGACACGTGTCAGAGATCCAAGGGGAAAGATCGCGCCAGAGGAACTAGCAGCGAAGAAAGGGTGAGACCGAGGACACCGATAGAGGAATCAGAAGAAAGGGATTCGGGCTCGGCCCCAAAGGACCGAAGCCCCAGAGCCATCTTCGGAGTGCCACCGAAGGAACCGCCGCCTTACTCGACAAGGACTGACACCACCACGATTGAGTCCCTTGTCTTATTTGCTGTAAACCACCCAAGCTCGGCCTATATAAGGCGAGCTTGGAGAACATTGTAAGGGTTGGAATTGTAAGGATTAGGTCTGTATCTCCTCTAGCTCCTTAGGATCATAATCCATGTAGTTGCAACACTGAAAATACAAATCTTCATGCATTTAGTCTTCTGATTAATGTCTTTTTACATATCTTCGGTATTGTTCTTGAGGTCTTTGTACCTTGAATCATGTTTGAATGACTGTGTGTGTGAGTGAGATCTGAGGGCTATAGAACATCATGTACCTATGTAGATTTTCTACTCATACAGTTTGGCGCTAGAAACAGGGAATGATTAAAACAACTTAGGGTTTGCCTGTAATTTTTCGGGTTTCCAAATTTTTCATAGATTCTTTCATTCTTTCTAAGATTTTCAAAAGCTTGTTCTTTAAAAGAATCTCCAATACCTTAAACATCTAAAAGATCCTTCAAGGCTTTAACATGCTTAAGGGTTTTACGAGTAAATCATCAGATGGTAAGGTCATCAACTAAGGGTTTCAAACCTTGGCATGGCGAAACCGATTTCAAAAATGGTAGTCGATTTTCATCATATATGCCTTAAAATTGAGGTTAGCTATAAGAAAACGATCATGAAAAAAAAAACTGTAAACCTACTTTTAGGGTTTTCAAAGTGCCTGCTATATTTGGAAATAAACTTTTATGAAGAAACCATTGGGAAAGATGATTTTGGCTAAAAAGACAAAGTATATAGTTAAGGATATATCTAAAAGGAACGAATACGACCTACGCTAAAAACCCGCACGACAAAAATCGTTGCAACGTACAAACCTACATGGCCGACATAGTACACTGCAGTAGCCGCCTTGGACCTCATGGGTTTTTTTGTCTTCTGACAGGTCACAACCAGAATGGCTTCGAAATCTGACCAGGCTACGAAGCAGCGAGTGGAATCCTCGGGGCAAGTCTTCACAATAAAACCACAAAACAAAGTATCAGTACACACCGCCCATTGAAATTCAATGATTCATACAAGAGAAAACATCAGCTCACGAGGCAGCAGGATTGCGGGAAGAATCCACAAAAGAGACAAAGATGGAAGGGAGATAATGATTGTCACCAAAGCAAGAAAATTCGAGCCATGGCAGCTAAAACCAGTAACTTATTCGGTGGCAGACCTTCCCGAAGAGGGCCCAAGTAATAACCCTTTGGTGGTCACAGTAAACATAAATAAGAAAACAATACCAAGAATATTGATAGATCCAGGTAGTTCAGTAGATGTACTATTCGAAATGGCTTACAGGGAATATTTCCAAAATATTCCACTGGTGCCCATGGATTATACGATCTACGGATTTAATGGAAGAGCATCAAAACCAAAAGGAGACATCTCATTACCGGTATACGTAGCATCGATGGAGCTGAAAACAACATTCTGTGTCCTAGACATAGAATCACCATACAACGCTATCTTGGGACGACCATGGCTGCATGGGATCTTAGGAGTACCCTCTACACTGCATCAGAAACTCAGATTTCCAACTCCCGAAGGCATATGAGAAATCAAAGGCGAGAGCTCGGAGTCAAAAGCATGCCACGAAAAAGATATCGATCAAAGAAAAAATGCGAGGCGCAATCGAAGAGAAAGGTACAGGCAGCAAAAGGAGAAAATGATTTGTACGAGTAGAAAATATGCATAGGTTCACAAGGTACCACATCCATCAGATCTACTCATACATACAGTTACTTAAACAAGATTCAGTGGTGCGATGACCAAAAGAACAATACCGAAGATACACAGAAGATGATAATCAAAGACTAAATGTATAAAGACGTATATTAATTTCAGTGTTGTTGCTACATGGATTGTAACCCTAAGGAGCCAGAGGAGATACAGACCTAATCCCACTCTTGCCGCTTAGGTTTTTACCCAAAAGAATCCAACCCTTACAATGTTCTCCAAGCTCGCCTTATATAGGTCGAGCTTGGGTGGTTTACAGCTAATAAGACAAAAGACTCAATCGTGGTGGTGTCAGTCCTTGTCGAGTAAGGTGGTTCCTTCGGTGGTGCTCCGAAGATGGTTCTGGGGCTTCGGTCTCATGGCGTCGTCCGAATCCCTTTCTTACGAGTCTTCACTCGTCGTGCTTGGCTTCGTTCCTCTTCAATTTAATCCGAGGCTTCGCTGCTGATTCCTTCAGAGTGGTTTTGCTTCTCGGATGTATGACACGTGTTCCGAGGGGTTTTACCTTCCACAGTTTGCCTCTTTCCTTTCCTTATATCGAAGATGCGAGGAGAGGAAATTTCTTTTTTGGCCACCTCCTTCTTATCAAGTATCTCCACTACTTGCCAGGTGCGTGTTTTTCGACACGTTCTTTCTAAGCTCGAGGATTTTGCGGCTTTTCACCTTCTGAGTGGTAGCGCCGGTTTCTCTTTCGCTATTTAAGTTTCGGTTCTCCCTCTAAAAATTCTTTAGTCCTTTCGTATTCACCTTTCTTGGCGCCGGCGTTCTTCTTTCGCGGAACCCCTTCAATTTTGTATCTTTATCTCAGGTGTTCTATCCGCCCTTTTCTTCATGACCCATTGTTTTAATCCTCATTTTCTTTCATAAAGTTGATTTCTTTGGGATATTCCCTTCCTCCCTTTCTCTATTTTCAAGTTGCCTCTGCTAATTCCGTCTGCCGGCGATATTACCTTTTCCTTTTTGTGTCTTCTTTTTTCTATGTCTTCTTTTTCTATGGTTGAGGCCCTTTCTTTAAGGATAAATGGTATGGATTTTGATGGAAAGGGCTTTCAAATTGAGTCTGTTGATTCTCCCAGATTGACTCCCGAACTGGTCGAGGAGTATCAATGCAGCGAGGACCAACTTTTGGTGACATTTCATCAAATGTCTGCAGGGTTGCTTCTTCCCCTTTGCAAGTCTTCGAATCCTTTGTTCCTTGAAATCCTTTGTTCTCTTCCTAAGCCTCGAGGAGTGATGCAACTCACTTGCAGCTCTATTTACCTTATCAATCAGTGGATTCCCTGCCGGATCCACAGCGAAGTTCTATTTTACTGCCAAGAATTTCTTTAGGCACTACGAGCCCTTTTTAACCCTAGACAACAAGTTAGCTCCTTGGGGGGTTAGCTTTCGAACTGTGGAAGGCAGCGAGAATATCCTCCCTGAATCCTTGAAATATTCAATGGACGATGACTGGTATTCGGAACCTATACTCCTCAAAGGTCCCATACTCCGAGGCTGGAAGGACTCTGGCCGATTCTTCGTTCGGACCGAGTTTGATGCAGGTCAT
>JAJJMA010179354.1:4367-25661 GCA_023529015.1 Papaver nudicaule
GTTAGTAGGAGTTATGACTTTATGGAAATTCTTCTATTCTACTTTCTCTATTCTTTCGAAATATAGTCGACTACTTTAGTAGTGATAATAGCGATTGAGATCGTATTCTTGTCTAACGTGACCTTGTGTCATGACCAGTGTTTGCTCCCACAAATACTGTGAGTACAAGAATGAATGAGATAGATTCGGTGCCATGTGTCCATTACAATGGTTTGCTTGCAAATCGTTAGTTGGATATGGATGAATCTAAAGGAGTACTCTTGAGCAAAGAGTCCATGGATTACAGCTGAGGACGTACACACGTCTAAGTTCTGGCTAAGCCCAGTACTTCCAGCGGAATCCAGATTTGACGAAATCTGACAGGCGCACGGTTCACGAACCGGTTCGCAAACCAGAAACTCGGATTTCTTCTGAGTTCCAAAGTGACTGAACATTTCGCGAACCTGTACGCGAATCCAATGTTGGCTACTTTGCTGGTGTCGGATTTAGTGGATATTCTTTCAGAATTTCACTTGGGTCAAACTCTAAACTCCTTTATCTCTTAGATGGACTTGTATATCACATAATATCTTTTGTGGTCCATCTAACGATCCTCAATGAGTCAATAAGATAAGATTATCTCTGGTCTGTTGGATTTCTATCTTGAAGTGTTTTAGAGCTAACAAAACACTTGGCAGATAAACTTAAAAAGAATTCCAATTGAGATTAATCTCTATTACTTGGTTATCAAGTTTAGGGTTTCCTTAACTTGTGGGACAAGTAATTGATTGCTTTATTCCAAAGCAACCTATCTTATTGAGTGCTATAAATAGAGGTGTCTACGGACAAATACCGCAAGCATCAAGCATACGTGAAGGTCCTTAGGGAAGGTAGCGTAAACTCTTTTCACTTCGGTGAACACTTGTTGTGGTATAGTCATCCTCTATAGGTTGCAGCTCCTCTGGGAACTCCCTACGACTATAAAAGACTTCTCTTGAGAGTTGGGAAGCACAGGTAGGAGATTGAGACCATATTTGGTTGAAATCGGATTAACCTGTAACCTTGGTAACCTGGTCACGTTCTTGTCTATTCCATAGCCGTCTCTTCTGCTATACGGCTATTCAAGAACTGATACGTTACACACAAGGTTGAAAGGTAGCAACGCACGGCTGCACTCGGTGTTGTAAGACCTAGTTAGCTCCAGTTATACAAGTTTCTTAAGTGATTCTTCGTGTATAACTGAGGTAGAGATAAATTGGGCATAGCTTACTCGGTTTGCTTATCAGCCCCGATTTGTGAAATAGATTTCCGTATGACCTGGATTTAATCATCCGAAGGAAGTCAACTTGTGTGTGGTAAACTGATAGAGGACAGTTAGACCATACGTCAACAATTAGGTTGCAAAGCCAGTATTGCTGACACAAGCCTTTGACATCGGTCAAAGCAACTCCTAGGCCTGTAAAGGACGTCAGCTGGGGGAATCAAGTGTGTGACGATCTGTGGGGGATCTAGAGACGTAAGGAGTGCGACAGTAACCAATTCGCTTGGAGGGCTTGAGTTGGTCTCTGCTACATCCCAGACCGAAGTCTTATAGTAGGCTAGTGTTTGTAGTCAGTTTATACTGGGCGGTGTTCAATCTGGACGAGGTCCCAAGGTTTTTTTGCAAGGCAGTTTCCTCGTTAAAAAAATCTCTGGTGTCTTGTGTGATTTTACTTTCCGCATTATATCTCTGATTATATAATTAAAGCACCAAGTAGTACGTTATCCAATAACTTTAGAGTTTAACTCCAAAGTCCCAACTTTGTTGAGTTGATCCCCAAGATCACAACTCCAGTTATTAGAGTTTGGATATTGATTTTTGAGATCGTCCAAACTTAAACCATAAGACTCACGAGCCAAAACGAAAAGTTGGTAGTATTTCGG
This sequence comes from Papaver nudicaule, assembly GCA_023529015.1. NCBI lineage: Eukaryota > Viridiplantae > Streptophyta > Magnoliopsida > Ranunculales > Papaveraceae > Papaver > Papaver nudicaule. The sequence goes on from JAJJMA010179354.1 coordinate 6,270, forward strand.
TACCCCTCCTTTTTCAGTGTAGACTCGATATACTGTTGTTATGAGTTCGAATACTACGGCATGGTTTGGCTCTGATTACTGAAGTTCTAAATCATTTATTTGATTCTTTATATATGAACATCTTTTATGCCATATCACACTCTTAGATTTCGAAACCATATTCTTATTCATCTTATGGACTTTCAGAGTTCGAAACCTCAATGTCGTTTGGTAAAACTAAACTTTGATTTTGAAACCATAATCTGGTTTCGCATCCATAAGCTATTCGGTCCAAAACTTAAAATGTGACTAATGAGAGAACATGAGTTTGAAATGATTTTTGCTGGCTAACAATGACTTGAGAATCGAGACCAATGTGTCTTGACCATATGAGTTCAAAAGGTCTAGTAGACCCTGGGGTTTCCTAAAGGTTTATGTGAACCGGGAAATATAACCTGTGCGCCAAGGACAAAAAGGTGTGATGCTGAAATGTCTCTTGACCACATGGACTCTCAAGTTCGACACCAAACATTTGTGACGAGACTAATATGCGTTTCTTGTTTCGAAACTTTAACCAAGGTTTTGTTAAAACAAAATCTAAAGTTCGAAACCTTACTTTGGTTTCGCTATATGGGAACTTGATTTGGGAACCTTAATTCGGTTATGGTCATATATGAACTTTAGGATCCGAAACCTTAATTTGATTTCTGCCAAACAATATGTAGATCTCGAAACCTAAAAATGGTTATCTTAGAATGCGCGCGTATTTTCGAAGTTCAAACTCTACCATTTTGATTTGTGCTTCAACGGATTAATAAGTTTGATATTCTCAGTTCGAAGTTTGAATTTATTCATCTTCAATGTACAACTAAGTTGGTTTGAGTCATAGTCAGAAATATGGTTCGTCGCTCTAGTTAATAGACACATGATTTATGATCAATACTGTACGTGATTAGATCTTCGTATGGATATACTACTTGATCAAATATTCATTTGATTTATCATTTGATGTTTTGATTTGAATTCTTGGATATCATTAACGTGATCATCTATATTGGAATCGAGAATTCAGGTGATTCAAAATTTTTCTATTACTCGATGAATCATGCACCGTACTTTATTGGTATATCTTTTTGTATGATTCAAAATGTCCATTGAACCTACGTGTTCACTTAAGCTTAACACACAAGGCTTGTCCACATCTGTGATGATACGTTTAAGCGGAACGTTGAGCCAAGTTGGACCAGATCCCACTTCCACCTAGAATCATTCTGGCCTGTCCAGCAAAGCCTAGGAAGTGATATCGACATTATCAAAACTGATGACGACATTTGGAAGTAATAGGACACGTTTTCGAAATGAGCTCTTTCCCAGGGAGCATATTTGGTAAGCACCATATTTCGAATTAAATGAAATATCCAAATATACCTTATGAGTATTATTTGCTTTGATTGCTCTTGGCCAAACATTTATTGAAATGTATTTTTCATGAAATATATTTTTCTTTAATGTAAAGTGCTAGAGTATTAGATCTCATTAAATACTATGAGTCTAAGTGAGGTATTTCTGGACATATATGGAAATGTGCATGAATTTCCGAAATTAAGTTAGCCTCATTTCAAAGCTAAGCCTTAGTCAATATAAATAGGAGTGGTATCTCTCCTGAAAGCTTTGTCCCTCTACCAAGCTCTTCTTCGGAATTGTAAGCTTGTGTTTATTCACTTTTCCTTTCAGTTACCTTAAGCTTTTGCTTTCGGTCTGGATTAGTGCTAGTCTTCTCTTGGGGATCGAGAAGCCTAGAAGTACCTCTTACCGGAAACTAGTTTATGTTTACTAGTCTTCTTTGTATTGTACTTGTGTTCTGTTCTATCACGTCTATCAAACCTTGCGATCTTGTTTATTTTATGGTCCTCTTCTGCAATAAGGCCACTCAAGCTCGTTGTGATTAGAACATACTCTTTATCTATTAACCTGGATTTGCCAACAAGCCGCTTTCGGTTTGTGTGCCTAAACTATAGATATTGAGTGAAATCAAGATTGTTGTTATTGGATTTATTCTTGCAGGTACACTGTTCTTCACGGTCATATCATATTGTACTTGCTCCTGCTATTTGCTTGATTCCAACTGTGACGACAAGGTTGCTCTTTCAGGAGTTTTGGTTTTGAAACCTTGATCGATATCTCGAGGGGTTTATTACCAAGTAAACTTAAGTATCCTCGTTCTTGGTGTAAAACGACTTCGGTGAAATATTCGTTAGTTTCCAAGGATATTATCTAGCGATTTGACATGTCACTATTTGGTTGTTGTCCATAAGGTTGTAGTCATCCGATTGGAGGTCGGGTAGCGATAGTCTTCACGACGGGTTGTGGAGCAACTCTTGCGTAAGACAGTAAAAGACGTTTGTTTGCTTAGGGGAGTACATGTGTGTGACCACCTTATTGTGGTTGGAGGCGTAGGAATACTAAGGGGAAATCTTTGTGACTAATAGTCGTATTAGGGTCATATTATCTGCACCAGTTAGTCCGAAGTCTGAGAGTAGGTATGTTGGCAGCTTAATTCTTAAGAGTATTCAAACTGGACTAGGTCCTGGGGTTTTTCTACGAGTTTGTAGTTTCCTCGTTACAAAAATCTTTTGTGTGTGATTTTGATACTTGTACCGTTCTATTATTTACTGGAATCGATAACATATATTCTTTGTTCCACAAAAGAAGAGATTTAGTGGTGTACTCGGTTGCATATAGGTCTCGAATCCTCTGGTATGGAAATAAATGATATATCCGAAAGGGAATTATTGCTTTAGAGTTTGTTAGATGAACACATCCAGAAAAATAAAGACTTAGTGAATGAAATCCCTGAACTAAAGTCTGAACTGAGTTCTGTTCGAAATTAAAACCTTCAACTTAAAGAAAGTCTAAGTGAAAGGGTTTTATCTGATTGTTAGGGCATTGTCCGGTCAAACCCACTAGCGTTGGTATGCCAAGCTGGTTTTCAGTTTTAGGTGTCAAAACACAATTCTTGATTTAGCCTACACGAGTTTAGATTTCGGAATTGGGATATATACACAGTAATAGAGACCTTGAAGATGAAGACAATGAATATAAAGAAGGCATCTAATATTCTTCATCGACAAAAGGTTAGTAGGAGTTATGACTTTTATGGAAATTCTTTCATTCTACTTATTCTATCTTTCGAAATAGTCGGCTACTTTGGTAGAGTTACAGCAATTGAGATTTTGTATTCTTGTCTACATAACCATAAGTTATGTTAGTATTTGTTCCCACAATACTAAGGTTACAAGATGCAATATAGAGATTCGATACCCTTTCCAGTGCAATGGTTTGCTTGCAAACACTACGCCAGATTGACCCTTCTGCAACGGATATAACCGTTGCACATAACTTGTGCCACGATTATTTCCGTTTCAAAAATGGCGTTGCACATGTGCGCAACATATTGTGCAACGGATATATCTGTGGCACAGATTGTTTTCTTCCGTTGCACATTGCTAATTTGAGCAACGGATATTTCCTTTTGAGCAACGGTTATATCCGTTGCAAAATATTTAATAGGAATTAAAAAAATATATTATTTAAAAATCAGGATACAAATGTATCCAGCACCCACTAATTTACAAACTACATCCAAATCTATAATCTTGTTTCTTTCTCAAATCTATTACATTGACATTACATTCTACATCCAAATCACATTCATCTACGAACTCACATATTACATACAACATCCAAATACCTCAACCAGTTAAATGTTTGAAGCGCGATTGAGAAGAACAAATGCAAATTCTCCAATCTATGCCAGAGCCTACAAATAGAAATAAATGGTTTACCACGACAAGGACATAAGTCACCTGCAAGACCCCAGACATCGTTATCCCTACCAATAAAATAAAATGAAGTTAGCAAATAAAACCAATAAAGACAGCTCCTCCTGTTACTTGAACATGAGTTATGGTTCATGGCCCGAGAAGTGCACAAGTCGTGGGGAGAAGAAGTGTGAGGGTAAAACGTATAAAAAACAAAAATAAAATGCAGACAATTCCCATAACAGCCATGTCCGAATTCAAAAAAGAAATGTAGACAAACCAAATTGATCACAATTAAAACCAACCTTAAAATCATCACAGCCATGTCCAAATTCTTTGAGAATTCAAGTATAATATCTTCTGTTAGAGCATTGCTCGGTTGAACCCACTGATGTTGCTATCTCAAGTCAGTTGTCAAGTTTATGAGACAAAAACACAATCCTTGATAAGTTTACTCTACAACCTCGGACTAGGATAGTTTTAAGTAATTGAGACGAAGACTGATGAAGACGGAGACCGAAGCTTACTACTTGATAAATCATAACGTCCCCGCTGAAGGTTAGAAAGGTATTTCCTTTCCGTATCGTTTTTACCATTTCTATCATACCAATAGTCTATGATGTTGTTTATATGATCCGAAGTATTCTAGGATTTTCGCCTTTGCATTTGTCACACTTGTGATAATATGTATAGGTAGAGTATGTTGAGTTGTCTCTTGAAATGACCCCAATGGTGAACGCGTACATGTGTTGCTTTTGGCATTTCAGAGAACGTGCTAAGTTTGTATGAACGCGTATATACAAGTTCAAGAATTTTCCTGAATTCTCCTGAACTCTATAGATTGCTCTGTGAACGCGTTCATATAAGCCATGCGAAAACTTCCAACTCCATATCTTGAAGTTTTCGGTCTAGGCATGATTAGTTCTCGGACTTGTCGTGACTTGGCCCATGGAATTCAACAACTTAATCCAAGCGATGTTCAAACTAAGTATTTGGACCAGAAGTCGCAAAGCGATGTCCAAACAAGCATTGGAGCAGAAGTCGCGAACTTTCAAACAAGGTTGAGTCTTCTTTAACTTTTGGCTTAGTCCAAAGTTCTTATAAGATTGAGAATGGGTATTCAAGCTATGGACTTTCCTAGTTCTGGAACTTGCTTGAGCCCTACTCAAGATTGCTTAAACTTTAAGCAAAGCCTCCCTTGGTGATCACTATAAATATATGACCTTCTGCAAGATACAATCTCAATCCTCTACACATCTGTGTATCCTTGCATAAAGGTTGGTCGTCATCTCGAAGTCCTTTTGGACTACGACTATTGAAAGACTTCACTTGAGGATCTTGAAGCACAGGTCGGAAGTAAAATTCCATCCTGTATCTTGGGTCGATTGAATACTTTCAATCTTATCACGACCAAGATTTGATAGAAACTTCGTAAAATAGATCTTGTATCGTAAACCCTAGAAGTTCCCAAACACAAATTCACGAACTAGGTTTCATACTAAGTTCGTCTCGCGTTTGGAGGTAAAGTTGTTTAGGCTAGATCAATAAGCCCTATTCAACATATCGATTTCCATTAACCTTGACTTTAAGTCTAAAGGAAATCACAATCGTATTCTTGTTTGATTACTTGGATACTTTTAGGCGTCCTGTTAGAGGCAGGGTAGCGCTAGTCTTCACGAAGGGAAGTGGAGCAAATCCTAGGCTTGTAAAGGACGTCAGCTAGGGGAATCAAGTACGTAGGCTACTGCGGGAGCCAAGAGACGTAGGAGCACATTGGCAACTGAATTGCTTGTAGGGTGAATTCAGTCTTGATACAGTCCAGTCCGAAGTCTGAGAGTAGGCTAGTGTCTGTATACCGTTCATACTGAGGGTGTTCACATCTGGACGAGGTCCCGGGGTTTTTCTGCTAGGTTTGCAGTTTCCTCGTTAACAAAATTCTGGTGTCTTGCATTACTTTTCCCTTCAACATTATATTGTCTCTGATCTATATAATAAAAGTAATTGCAAGTTTGTTGATTCATAACTGTTAGGACATTGTCCGGTCAAACCCACTAGCGTTGGTATGTCAAGCTAGTTGTCAGTTTTAGGTGTCAAAACTAAATTCTTGATTTAGCCTACTAGAGTTTAGATTTCGGAATTGGGATATAGACAAAGTAGTAGAGACCTTGAAGACGAAGACTGTGAAGACAAAGAAGACATCAATTATTCTTCATCGACAAAAGGTTAGTAGGAGTTATGACTTTATGGAAATTCTTCTATACTACTTTCTCTATTCTTTCGAAATATAGTCGACTACTTTAGTAGTGATAATAGCGATTGAGATCGTATTCTTGTCCAACGTGGCCTTGTGTCATGACCAGTGTTTGTTCCCACAAATACTGTGAGTACAAGAATGAATGAGATAGATTCGGTGCCATGTGTCCATTACAATGGTTTGCTTGCAAATCGTTAGTTGGATATGGATGAATCTAAAGGAGTACTCTTGAGCAAAGAGTCCATGGATTACAGCTGAGGACGTATACACGTCTAAGTCCTGGTAAGCCCAGAACTTCCAGCGGAATCCAGATTTGACGAAATCTGACAGGCGCACGGTTCACGAACCGGTTCGCAAACCAGAAACTCGGAATTCTTCTGACTTCCAAAGTGACTGAACATTTCGCGAACTAGGACGCGAACCCAATGTCGGTTACTTTGCTGGTGTCGGATTTAGTGGATATTCTTTCAGAATTTCACTTGGGTCAAACTCTAAACTCCTTTATCTCTTAGGTGGACTTGTATATCACATAAATATCTTTTGTGGTCCATCTAATGATCCTCAATGAGTCAATAAGATAAGATTATCTCTGGTCTGTTGGATTCTATCTTGAAGTGTGTTGAGCTAACAAAACACTTGGCAGATAAATGATAAAAAGAATTCCAATTGAGATTAATCTCTATTACTTGAGTTCCAAGTTTAGGGTTTCCTTAACTTGTGGGACAAGTAATTGATTGCTTTATTCCAAAGCAACCTATCTTATTGAATATTATAAATAGAGGTGTCTACGGACAAATACCGCAAGCATCAAGCATACGTGAAGGTCCTTAGGGAAGGTAGCGTAAACTCTTTTCACTTCGGTGAACGCTTGTTGTGGTATAGTCATCCTCTATAGGTTGCAGCTCCTCTGGGAACTCCCTACGACAATAAAAGACTTCTCTTGAGAGTTGGGAAGCACAGGTAGGAGATTGAGACCATATTTGGTTGAAATCGGATTAACCTGTAACCTTGGTAACCTGATCACGTTCTTGTCTATTCCATAGTCCGTCTCTTCTGCTATACGGCTATTCAAGAACTGATACGTTACACACATGGTTGAAAGGTAGCAACGCACTGCTGCATTCGGTGTTGTAAGACCTATTTAGCTCCAGTTATACAAGTTTCTTAAGTGATTCTTCGTGTATAACTGAGGTAGAGACAAATTGGGCATATCTTACTCGGTTTGCTTGTCAGCCCTGATTTGTGAAGTAGATTTCCGTATGACCTGGATTTAATCATCCGAAGGAAGTAAACTTGTGTGTGGTAAACTGATAGAGGACAGTTAGACCATACGTCAACAATTAGGTTGCAAAGCCAGTATTGCTGACACAAGCCTTTGACATCGGTCAAAGCAACTCCTAGGCCTGTAAAGGACGTCAGCTGGGGGAATCAAGTGCGTGACGATCTGTGGGGGATCTAGAGACGTAAGGAGTGCGACAGTAGCCAATTCTCTTGGAGGGATGGAGTTGGTCTCTACTACATCCCAGACCGAAGTCTTATAGTAGGCTAGCGTTTGTAGTCAGTTTGTACTGGGCGGTGTTCAATCTGGACGAGGTCCCGAGGTTTTTCTGCAAGGCAGTTTCCTCGTTAAGAAAATCTCGGGTGTCTTGTGTGCTTTTACTTTCCGCATTATATCTCTGATTATATAATTAAAGCACCAAGTAGTACATTATTCAATAACTGTAGAGTTTACTCCAAAGTCCCAACTTTGTTGAGTTGATCCCCAAGATCACAACTCCAGTTATTAGAGTTTGGATATTGATTTTTGAGATCGTCCAAACTTAAACCATAAGACTCACGAGCCCAAACGAAAAGTTGGTTGTATTTCGGTACCCCTCCTTTTTCAATAACCTTTGAGCGAATCCATCTCTATTGAGATCTACGAGAACTACGTTCTTGTTAGGGTTCGGTTCATTGAACTATACTCAGGTTGTTGTTTGAGTATTGATTTGTGAGATTGTTTAAACAACCATAATCAACTAGGTTCATGAAAACAAAAAGTTGGTGGTATATCTCGGTATCCTCGCTTTTTCAGTTGGTATCAGAGCCGGCAAACACCTTGCAAAGGACGTAACTGTCTGTGTTTGACGCTTTTTCGTGAATCATGTCTTTTCCCGGTACACCAGACAAAAATACTGATAAGTCAATCATAGATATTGGGTCTTCTTATTTCTGTGATGAAGCATTAAAACCATATGTACAAGCCTTACCCTTTAACCTCTCGGATGATTCTGATTTAGAAGCTGAAAAAGAAAGCTCTGGACTCATTAATCACATGAATTTTCAAACTTCTGAGATTACTCGTCTAAAGCACAAGGTTAATCGACTTGTCAATCATATATCCATGATAAACTCTGATGCCTGTTCAAAAATTACTCCCTGTGAGGAATCAAAACATGAATCGATCTTAGTCATGGTATGTGAAAAAATAATGGAATTGAAAGGAGAGATTGCACTCCTTAAAGATGAAATTCACAAATCCGTTGTGTTTCAAACAATTCCTCCATCTATTGCCAATATTGCAACTATTCTTGTGCAAAAAGCCAAAAACGTGGATACATCTATCATCAACGTAAAAAACACCTAAGATGCATCTATGATCTGTCAAATTTGCAATACGAATAAAACTATTCGGACAAGATCAAGAAAACACTTTGAGAATAAAGGAATAGTACATCTTGAACAAAAACTAGATCAAATTCTCAAAGAAATCGATGACATCAAAAAGACCAATCGACCCAATCATTGGTCACGACCCAAAGAACATATTGAGACCAAGAAATTTTTTCGACGTTCTCAAAGTTCTGGAAGTCATCGTTTCAACAAATCTGTTGAAAAAACACAACGTTGGGTTCCTAAGAGGAAAATACATTCTGTCAACAATCAAGATAAGTGAATATAAGTTTTGCAAGATGATGCTTTGAGTAAACTGGTTACTCAAGTTCAAGACATCCTCGATAAAAGAAAGCAAGGTTCTTCAAAGCTGAAAGATCTCATTAACATATGTCAGAAGGAGCAGAAACTCTCAGGTAACTCCTCAACCGTTGAATCTTACTTTGATGATAGCAACTTCTATGACAAATTCTCAAAAGGAAGAGAGACAAGATTGATGACACAAGGCGAGTGGGAGAGCACTCGCCATAACACCTAAAAGTGTTATGAGTTGCCACTCTTATCTATGTACTGTCTAGATAAGAGTGATGTAATTGTTCTTATAAACAATAAAGAGGACAGTACACCTCAAGGTTTTATTTTTTTCTTATCTCACTATTTGTGCTATTATGTCTTTTTGATAAATAAAAGTGGGATCCTAGTATTCAAAGCAATAAACCTTGTAGAATTTCTTGAAAACCAATAATAAGACATACAACTGTTGAGCCATGCTCCAAAATTTTACTCTGACTCACATATTGTTGACAATATGAGAGGTTGTCTTATAGCACATCTTAAACATGCTTTCACATCTAATAACAATCCAAAATGTAATGACTCGATGTGAATATCAACACTTTAAAACTGCTACCTCCAGGGTCTCTCCCTGCCTCTGGCTCCTAAGGCAAGAGTCGAGAACATGATCCATGAGAGTAACTGTGAGCGTAAGCTGAAAAGTCATGAAAAGAAAAAACAAGTCATGATGTTGATATTTAAACTTACCCACATTGGTTACATAAGGAATTAAACATGCGTCTATTGCCAATATTTTGGGTAAACGCTAATTCTATCATCATTGACATGCACGCTCATCTTGAGTCCTTATTTTGTGAAATAATGAAAAAGAGGAAAGCCTTGCTCTTAATATCTTATGACTCTAAGAAGGTCATCGTGAACCCCTCTTATCGGTTCTTCAAGAACTTGAGAAACTCGTTTCGGAAACCGACTTCCTTATACAGTTTAAGACTGTATTAACTTCCTTTTGTATCTCAATAAGACCCTATAAATATATCGCACCCTAAAAGACTTGAATTCGCGTTCAAGCACACTTACATATTCCCTCGTTGTGTCACACGAGAAATATGGATGGAGCAAACTCTCATAAGGGTGGTGATGGAAAAAGGAAGAATATAAGATTTGTCAATGAAGAAGTAGTTGATTCTCTTGAATTTCAAGAATATTCTCCTACTATTGTTTGCTTCAATGCTATTGACAATCAAAAGAAAGACAAAGACACAATGATCTCGGCAGAAATTGCATTCAATCTTTTGCGAGATATTGAAGTCATCAAGGTTCAGCTTGTTACCATAGCAGAAACCCTTCTAACACTGAAACGTGGCATACCTTTTATGAAGAATGAACTCACCAATCTGAAAGGTGATGTGAAAAATCTGCTTGATTATATCTCACATTTAATGGTGATGACTTAAAAGAGAATTTCGAAAACCTGAAGGCAGATGATAATGAAGTTTCGATAGCTCCTGAAGAAGATACTGACTCTGATGTCTAGGTCAGTTTTTTATTTAGCATAGTTAACTCCTTATTAAAAGGCTTTGTCTTTTCCTTAGGGTTTGGGTAATCACTATGCTAGAAGTAGTCATCTTTTGATTTAAGCATGATTTGCTTGTACTACTTCCATGTTTTCTTTTTCATCAATTAATCGAGGTTATTAAATTAAAATCTTAATTGATGATTGCAATGCTTGATCTTAATTGATTATCTTTATGAATGTATTGCAAAACCGTGAACTTGCTTTTTTAGCCATACTACCCGTTCGGGTAAAGCAGTTCATGATAGATTATCAAAATCTATGCTTCTGACTCTTATGGCTAAGAGGAGACGATTTTTGATAATAAGGTACCTCGTAGACTACAATGTTGAACTCCGCTGGATTAAATGGTGTACCTTTAATTCTTAGTCTTGCAACCACTAGGAAGGGTTAACCTAATGTTTTCTCTAAAGGCGATGGTTGACCGAAACTCTCTGAGAAAATAGGAAGATTAAACCTTGAATTCCTATTTGACCGTAACTGGCTAGGAAAGAAAAACATATCTACAATTTCACTTGTGAAAATTGTACCCAAAAATTTATTCTAAAACCTTGCTTGGGAAGGTAGTCACGTTGTTCCATATGGAATGACACATTATGGGGGAGAGTTCTTTTGAACTTGTGCTTCATGGTAATATCTTTTTGGGGAGAGCGGCTGTGGAATCTACGAGAGAATTTCATCTTTTTATCTCTCGTTTCAGGTATGTTTACCTTTGTCTACATTGATTATTGCGATTTTATGAGGATTCCTATATTTCTTTTCTTTGTGTATTTTATGACAAAAAGGGGGAGAAATCTTGTAGTAAGGGGGAGTAAAATCTTTCTATCTACTACGACAATTGTCTACGACATTTTCATAGGGGGAGTAAAATCGATGTGCTTGTCATGGCATAACAAAAGTTAGTGTATTGAGTAAGGGGGAGAACATATCAAATTGTGTAGTATCTTGAAGCATCGATGCAATATGCTTAACAAGTTTTACATACTACTCAATTGCATAACAAACTCTTGTTGGACTATGTCCTTCTAGAAACCAAGATGTGTGGTGACTTTGAGTTTATTATCTCTACCTTGAATCTTCGCTTGCAGGAACACTCTTATCTGAAGACGCTGAAGATTACAAGAAGATCAAGTACATTATGGTTAGGGCTAAAAGATTTTACTTTTTGATCCATATGTAAGATTGGTTTTTGTCACTAAAATTGACAAAGGGGGAGATTATTAGAGCATTGCTCGGTTGAACCCACTGGTGTTGCTATCTCAAGTCAGTTGTCAAGTTTATGAGACAAAAACACAATCCTTGATAAGTTTACTCTACAACCTCGGACTAGGATAGTTTTAGGTAATCGAGACGAAGACTGATGAAGACGAAGACCGAAACTTACTACTTGATAAATCATAACGTCCTCGCTGAAGGTTAGAAAGGTATTTCCTTTCCGTATCGTTTTTACCATTTCTATCATACCAATAGTCTATGATGTTGTTTATATGATCCGAAGGTATTCTAGGATTTTCTCCTTTGCATTTGTCACACTTGTGATAATATGTATAGGTAGAGTATGTTGAGTTGTCTCTTGAAATGACCCCAACGGTGAACGCGTACATGTGTTGCTTTTGGCATTTCAGAGAACGAGCTAAGTCTGTATGAACGCGTTCATGAACGCGTACATACAAGTTCAAGAATTCTCCTGAACTCTATAGACTGCTCTGTGAATGCGTTCATATAAGCCATGCGAAAACTTCCAACTCCATATCTTGAAGTTTTCGGTCTAGGCATGATTAGTTCTCGGACTTGTCGTGACTTGGCCCATGGAATTCAACAACTTAATCCAAGCGATGTTCAAACTAAGTATTTGGACCAGAAGTCGCAAAACGATGTCCAAACAAGCATTGGACTAGAAGTCGCGAACCTTCAAACAAGGTTGAGTCTTCTTTAACTTTTGGCTTAGTCCAAAGTTCTTAGAAGATTGAGAATGGGTATTCAAGCTATGGACTTTCCTAGTTCCGGAACTTGCTTGAGCCCTACTCAAGGTTGCTTAAACTTTAAGCAAAGCCTCCCTTGGTGATCACTATAAATAGATGACCTTCTGCAAGTGTAGATGGTGAAAAATGAGAGAGGGACAAGACTGTCAAAACACTCTCGAAACCATGTCTTATTAAAAAACAGTTGCCTATTCAGGCTCATCTCTATAGCTCAGAATGCAACCCATTCCATGAGCCGAACAAACTCTCTATGAACTCTCTCTTATAACTCCGGTGGGGAGGATAATATCATAGAGCAGTACTAATGATCTCACCAACATATTAAACCCATTGATCAGCTCAGAGCCAGACCTCGCTTGATGGTACACGGTGAAGAATCAACAGAGACGTGTCCTCATGGATTTCCTTTTAAATACGACTTAACATACGAGTCTCGGTGCAAACCTCAGGAATATTGAAGCTCCAGGCCGGTCCAGAGCTCTCTGAGAAGCATACACCAGCCTAAATAGGACTAAGCGGACCTAATCCCAAGTTCAGGAAGGTCTAGCATACCATGGATAAACACGCCATGACCTCAGGTGTGTTGTAGCATAGGCACTCACACCGCGACTAAGGCACAGGCTGCCCCAAAGTCGACCTTAGCCAGACGCCAAAGCCATAAATGCTACATAGCATGGCACCACAAACCATGAGCCACCATGGATTCACAAAAATCAGCATTGGCCAAGAAGCCAAGGCCATGGCGTAAAACGCCACAAACCTACAAAGAGCATGGCCGCAAACAGGCTGGCCTTGGCCATAGGCCAAGGCCGTGGCGCCATACCCCATGGCGCCACAACGAATAGGCCTTGGCCAAAGGCCAAGACCGTGGCGCCATAATCCATGGCGCCACAACAAGATGGCCTTGGCCAAAGGCCAAGGCCGTGGCGCCATGAGCCATGGCGCCCCCACATCCAACGCCAAAGACGCGTTTCAAACTGGCCTTGGCCAAAGACCAAGGCCGTGGCGCCATGAGCCATGGCGCCACCATAACTAGCGCCAAAGCGCCATCAAGCACTTATGGCCTTGGCCAAAGACCAAGGCCACTCCTATACTTGTGTCCAGGAGACACTACATCATGTTGGTCACGACAATCAGTCGTACAACCCTACTCTACTGAACTCAACTACGCAATATCCGCGTATCACTCACTCGAGATATCAAAACGTCACACGAGGGGATAACTTTAGGGGTATTGGTCTGGCGGTCTACGGCAGTTGAAAGAAACTGATGGAGATAGTGGGCAGTTACGAGAAGATGGCGCAAGTGGGCATGTTCCACACGACTCAGGCAGTTATAGAAACCAACGCATGTCCTCCACTCCTCCACTCTTCCACGACTTCCACCTTCTCTGTCGAAAGATCAGGGTGAGTTCAAACTATAAATAGAGGCTTCCTCTATTTTCCAAGGCAGAACATTAAGAACATCAGAAACGTTCAGAACACCTAGAACACACAATCCAGAGCCTCAGAGAAAACACCTGAGAATCGAACACGTTTCTAGCCTTGGAGATTTCCAGTCGACTTCACGACGGAGATCTTGAACTCTTACACCCAAAACACATCCTCAATCTGATCTCAAGTTTCTTCGCTGTTTCCCTCCCTAGACCAACCTCTATCCTCTCTGTGACCGAAGCAAGACGGGAACGACCATCCTTGGTTTAGGCTTGTCTTGTTCGACTGATCTCCGAGCACTACGAAAGTACCCAGAGACGGTACATTGTTTTTCCAGGTAAAAACAGTTGGCGACCACAGTGGGAGATCATTCTCTCGGTTCCAGAGAAACTTGCTCAAAGATGGTTGAACTTAGGTCGGGATCAGATACCAAAAACCCCAACTCTTCAACGGACGGTGCTGTAGCCTCCAACGCAACGCCTAAACCCACCTGCATCCAGCAATGCGCCCAACGTACCTGTTACCCCAGATAATCCCTCTTCAACACCTATCATCTCGGCTATCCCCATCACCCCAATTACTTCTAGTGCTCCGAATCACACCGCTAGCAAGAACCCTCCTTCCACAACTAAAGTCAACACTACCACTGAAAAGGGAAAGGGAGTATCAGGAGTACTAACCATGGAGGAATTGGCCAGACGACAAGACGCCCTCGCAGAAAGTCAAGTCAAGATGTTCGACACTCAGAAAGGAATCCTGGATTGTCTCAAGACCTTAACCTCGAAGCTGTCAAATTCACCAGCCAAGGAGACCCCTGAAGCCGCTACCACAGGTGCTCGCTCGACGGTTATCCACATCCAGGATGACGAAGCGCCTTCTCTCCCAGAAGATTCTCGACAGAGAGGAGAACAACCGTCCCGTTATGTCACGGCAGACGACTTGGAAAGGCTGCTACGAAACCGGGAAAGAGATGTGATGTCACCCATCCACCAGCACCAGCCACCGTACCCGCACGAAGTCCATAGGATTGCCCTCCCCAAAGGCTACATGTCGCCCATGTTCTCCTTGTATGACGGGACGGGGAATGCACGCGAACACATCTCGCGATTCCTGGAGTCTCTAGGGGAACACGAGTACAACCATGTCTTGAGGCTCAAGAATTCTCGAAGTCTCTTACTGGGAGAGCTTACACCTGGTACAACAATCTTGCTCCGAATAGCATTGGGACCTGGGGCGAGATGGTGAGCGCGTTCTACCGCAAGTACTTCTTCGTGTCTGAACAGATAACGCTATCCGACCTCGGCAGGATGTTCCAGAGGCCTAGCGAACACCCTAACGACTACGTCAAGAGATTCAGAATTCAAGCCCTCGATTGCCACGATCCGAATGTCACAGAACAACAGTTAGTGGAACTTTGCATCAACGGGATGATCCCTGTTTATCGGGCCCTCTTGGAGAACCTCCGCTTCCAGACCTTCTCTGAACTCCATGAAGCTGCGAAGAGGTCTGCTACCACTGCGCCCGCTCTGCTGGAAAGAGCCAAACCCCTCAGGAGCGAGGAGACTCGTGCCACTCGTGGCGACAGGAGACTGATTAACAAACAGTATAACAACAACTTACCATCCATGGGCGCCGTCAGCGAAGGAGGGAAGAGAAAAGGGAGCGCCACAGAGGTAACGCATCCAAAACACGCTAATTCAACTCCGGAAACCCCAAACAAGAACATGAACCAAGGAGGGCAACAACAACAACCGGAGACGCGGAGGCAGAAAGCCAGACCAGAAGTGCCAGACTACCCGTTCCCCATGGAGGAGGTACTAGAGCTGCTAGACACTTGGATCCAGGACGGGGTAATTGCACTCCCTACACCTCAACGCCCTCCTACAGCTGAAGAGGTCGCAAGCCCAAGGTATTGTCGTTACCACCAAGTTACTACTCACTCTACCATGGACTGCTTCACCCTTAAGCGGATTTTCCAAGCCAAGGTGGAGTCCGGAGAACTACACCTAGGGAACGAAGGAGTATATCAGAATCCTCTACCTGTTCGAGCATTCATGTTACCGGAACAACCGGTGAATGAGAGAGTGGAGGAGATAATGTACCAGTTATGTGAGACCCTCTGTCTCTCTAAACCACAGCGGAAAGACATGTTCACAACGCTCAACGTGGTAGTAACAGGGAGACGCTTACCTTTCAAAGAAGTCAACGACCGGACGATGTCCAAGCAGGAGTCACAAGTAGGAATGCAAGGCTGGGGACTCCTCACAACCACCCGCGTGTCTGATGCCGAATTCTCAAAGACGCTCATCGACCCAGGATCCCCAGTGAACATCATCTCAGTTAAGACTCTCAGAGCCGCCAACATTTCGCGGAGCCAAGCTGTCCGCGCCCCGACCATCATCAAAGGACCTGACGGAGCCGAAGTACGAACTTACGGGTGGGTTGATCTTCCCGTCGAAATCGCCACGATTCCAACCATAGCGGAGTTCCACATCGTTAAGGGAGAAGTCGAAAGCGACATGGTACTGGGACGCCCATGGATCTACAACAACCAGGAAGTACTTCCCCTAGAATTCATGAAGCGGTTTGTGCAGGAGAGCGAGACAGTAACCACACCCGCAAAGTCCACGAAGGCCGATGAGAACCCCCTCAACCAAGAAGGTACTTCGTCCACCTCTCTCGTATCTGATAACCCACATTCACCGAGTCACTGGGGACTCGCCGCGAGGAAAACTACTCGAGGGGAAAACCCAGGAAAACCCACAATAGACATCGGCACGGCTATTAGAATCTTCATCAAAGCTCTTCAGGAATCTGGAGTTGTACGTGGCAAGCTACGCAACGACGAGATCCGAGGAGAGGACAAGCCCATCCCCTGTAACATACCATCTGAGGTCCTAGAGACCATTCCAGACTTTGGAGAATACGTGGAACTGTTCAACCTCAAACAAGAGATAGGGGAAGACGCAGTCACATATATGGAAAGGTTCGACAGAAGAGTGAAGGAACTCTTTCCTAATCGTGGTTCAACCCATACCATATCAGCTATAGGATCGAATCCGGTCTAGCAAGGTCTTCACCAAAACCCTAAGGGAGGACGACACTAGACCTCCCGTTTATTGTATTTTCATTCCTCCAAAGCAGCGCGTCATAGCGTGCAGTAGATAGGATTTCCATTTCAGCAAATAGGATTTCCATTTCAGCATAATTAATTAAGAAAAGCATTTTATTTCAATATCCCTTAGAAGACATAACCCAATCCAATCAATAGAAAATACCTACATTCCACTCAACATTCGAAAAAAAAAAAAAAAAGGGGAAATAACCCTATATATAAGAAAAAACACCTAGTCGAGAATATCACTCAAGACCCCACTAGGTCCACCTTTGCAAGATAGCCTTAACTGTTCCAGCTCCTCTTCCTCCTTCTGCAACTCAGCCTTCAACTCTGCTACCTTCTTCTCTTTCTCCTGGAGGATCTCCAGGGACCCCTGAGCCTTAGCCCTTTCGAACCTATCCCGCAGCCAAGCCACGTTGAAACCCTTGGACTCAGGTGCAACTATAGAATCCTCCCAATCTCGGACGTCAAGCGGGTCTGCGGAGTCAATGGATTGAATAGTCATCTCGGTCACCCTCGACAACAGGACGCCGACTAGCGACTCGGAGAGCAACCTCTGCTCCCTCTCATGGGCAATATGGCCGAACTTCCTCCAAATATGAGTATATAGCGCCTGGTACTTACTCGCTACTGGGAAGTTCCCCACCAAGACGTACCCGGGTCGAACTCGACTAACAGACTAAGGAAAAGCAACCCCAGCACCAGGATAAGGAGACGCCACGTCCGTACCACCGTCAGTTGCATCCGTGTCGCCAGAAACGACCTCGTCAGTAACCTGGGGAAGATTGGTATCCACGTCATCTTCTGACGTCCGTTCATCGAGAGCTTCGGAGGAAGTCGTGTCACCTTTCAAGTCATCCCCACTCTCCAACGTTTTCACATTCTCCGAGATAGCATCAACACGACCCTCGTCCCCCTGTTCCTGTAGAGACGGGATTATAGTTAGGTGATACTGGTAACGCGAAAGTGGACCTGAAAGAGAAAAGACCAACAAACTCCAACAAGCTCACCTGGATGAGTGTGCGGTCATGAGCATCGATAAGAAGAGAAGAAGAAGTCTCAAGACTCGCACCAATCGTCTCATCTACCTCCTTCTTCGTCTCAAGGCTTGCATCAATCTCGTCTACCTTCTTCCTCGTCTCAAGACTCGCACCAATTGGATCGTCCACCCCCTTCGTCACCCCCACGTCAACAACTGGGGACTCCGTGAGTCCATCACACCCCTCCGGTGCTGAGCCCTACAGAAACAACAAGAGGATCAACCGAGGAAGGGTAGATATGTACCTGTACGAGACAAGAGGATGCCCCGAAGTGAAAACTACTTACTCGAGATGGAAAGGAACACGAACTAGCCGCAAGGGAGGGAGCAATGGAACAACCTTCAGGTAACTCCATCCTTTTGCATTTAATCTTGTTCTTAGGTTGAATCAGCGGAGGAGGCGCCATCTGTTATCAGGGAAAGGAATCTTGTTAACCTAAGCAGGACAAGCAAAGCATATACATGAACATTCAGAAAGAAGACTACCTGAGGTGTTAAAGTGAAAGTAGGCATGTCGCTGTAGATGGTTAAAAATGAGAGAGGGGCAAAATTGTCAAAACACTCTCGAAACCATGTCTTATTAAAGACAGTCGCCTATTCAGGCTCATCTTTATAGCTCAGGGCGCAATCCGTTCCATGAAGCTAAACCCTCTATGAGCTCTCTCTTATAACTCCGGTGGGGGAGGTAATATCATAGAGCAGTATCAATGATCTCACCAACATATTAAACCCATCGATCAGCTCAGAGCCAGACCTCGCTTGATGGTACACGGTGAAAGATCAACAGAGACGTATCCTCATGGATTTCCTCTTAAAATACGACTCAATACACGAGTCTTGGTGCAAACCTCAGAAATATCGAAGCTCCAGGCCGGTCCAGAGCTCTCTGAGAAACATACACCAGCCTAAAAGGGCCTAAGCGGACCCAATCCCAAATTCAGGGTGGTCTAGCGTACCATGGATAAGCGTACCATGACTTCAAAACGGGTTGTAGCGTAAGCACGCACACCACGACTAAGGCACAGGATGCCGCAAAGCTAATCTTGGCCAGATGCCAAAGCCATGGCGCCATATTCATGGCGCCACAAGGATTATGCCTTGGCCTAAAGGCCATGGCGCCATATTCATGGCGCCACAAGATACATGGCCCGTCCAAGACACGCCATGGGCCATGGCGCCATATTCATGGCGCCACAAGATTATTCCTTGGCCATGGGCCATGGCGCCATATTCATGGCGCCACAAGA
>JAJJMA010179355.1:12631-27485 GCA_023529015.1 Papaver nudicaule
TCATTGGCCACTATCTTGTGCATAGGTGCACAAGATAACAAAACCCTATTTTTAATACAGTTTGCCATTTTTTATGTCCAAAATAAAATAAAAATTGTATTTGAGCCAGGCAGCACTGAATTGGAAAATCCAGCAAGAGATTTTAGTGGGCCTGTGTATCCATGAGTCTGAAAAAGATCGTTTTGGTTAAGACCTTCAGATGGTCGAGTTTCTTGACCTGGAAAAATGGACCAACTGAAAAACTCACCCTAAGGGGCCTTAACCGTTTTGGTTTCGGCCTTTCGGGTGAGTTTCTTTCTTCTTCATCTTCTTCTCTCAAGTCATTGCCAGTGAAAAATCCTAATTTTTCTAACCCCGTTTCTCAGTTTCTCCAGAACCCAAACTCCCAAACAAAGTTTCTTGTTTTCTCGTACCAGAGTTGTTAGTTGAAGCTTCAACTCAAACCCTCGTAATTTTTGCTCTACACATGGAAATAAACAGACACAGAGATTTCTTGGTTTCTCGATGGTTGAGAAAACCCAAAACAAAGGTATACATTTATACAGGTTGTATGCACTATTACAGCGTAGATTACATCACAGTAAATACAGAATACAAATTACATAAGCATAATAGGAAAGTAAATATTTGATTTGTCGCAAATCAAGCTCCTGAGATAAAGCATATCTCTGACCATATATATCCTATTAATGCATATCTCTAACACTCCCCCTCGATCGAAGTGGGTGGTCAGAAACAGTCAACAAAGATCGCAGTTTTGAAAATCTGTCTTTACTCAAACATTTTGTGAAAACATCTGCAACTTGATCTTGAGAGGAGACAAAACGCACTTGAAGCAAGCCTTGTTGTACTCTTTCACGAACAAAGTGATAATCGATTTCGATGTGCTTCGTTCGTGCATGAAACACCGGATTCATTGCTAAGTAAGTTGCACCAAGGTTGTCACACCAAAGAACTGGTGGTTTGCAAATTGGAACACGTAACTCTTTTAAGAGAGATTCTACCCATATTAATTCAGCGGTAGCAATGGCTAGGCCACGGTATTCAGCTTCCGTGCTCGATCTTGAGACCGTCTTTTGTTTACGAGAACTCCATGAGATGATGTTAGGCCCCAAGAAAACACAATATCCACTGGTAGAACGTCGATCAGAACGGTCACCGGCCCAATCTGCATCAGTGTATGCTGAAAAATTGATACGCAAAGAGGGAGCTGGTTGAAGAAGAATACCATAAGTTGTTGTGGATTGTAGATACCGGAGAATCCGCTTGACCATTTGCATATGTGCCTCTGTAGGAGAGTGCATAAATTGACATACTTTATTAACTGCAAATGAAATTTCTGGCCGTGTAATGAGAAGATACTGCAGTCCGCCAACGAGACTTCTATAAGATGTAGGATCTTGCAACAACTTGCTGCCAGTAGGATTAAGGTCAGTTGAGGTACATAACGGCGTAGAGACAGGTTTGGCACCCTGCATATTAGCTCGCTTGATTAAGTCTTCAATATACCTCTGTTGAGATAGAAAAATTCCTTTGGAAACATATGTTGCTTCCACACCCAGGAAAAATGACAATTGACCGAGATCCTTGAGAGCGAATTCCTTGTTAAGAGTAGCTATAAGAGAATTTAAGCATTCTGTATTGGATCCTGTAAGGATAATGTCATCCACGTATACTAATAAATAAACAATGCCATCCTTCGTGCGCCTTATAAATAAAGAAGTATCAGCACGTGAAATCGTGAATCCAATACGCTGTAAAAAGACACTAAGACGATTGTACCATGCCCGCGGAGCTTGCTTAAGTCCATATATAGCACGATTGAGCTTGCATACATGATTCGGAAAATTAGGATCTGTGTAGCCAGGGGGTTGTTTCATGTAAACCTCCTCCGAAAGAATACCATTGAGAAAAGCATTTTGGATATCAAGTTGCCGAATAGGCCAGTTATACGTTAAAGCAAGAGTCAAAACAATTCGAATAGTACAAGGCTTGATGACAGGACTAAAGGTTTCACTGAAATCCATACCTTCTTTCTGATTGAACCCTTTTGCAACTAGTCATGCTTTATAACGTTCTATTGTGCCACCTGCTTTTCGTTTAATTCGAAAAACCCACTTACACCCAACTAAATTCATATTGGGATGCCATGGAACCAGAGACCATGTTCCATTTTTGATTAGAGCATAATATTCTGCATCCATAGATTCTCGCCATTTCGGATGAGCTTTTGCTTCTGTATAACAACTTGGTTCAAGCACATCATCTGTTATCTTAGCATGCTTTGAAGCAGTTAATACTTTGGGTTTAAATATTCTATCCTTGCTCCTTGTAGTCATACCATGGTCATTTAGAACAGGTGGAGGTTGAAAGGAGACTAGACCAGGTTGTGGGTTGGGAATTTTGGGTAGGTGTGATCGTGGAGCTTTGGGGCATGATGGTATAAGTGGTGCTGGACTAGAAGGTGAGGTACTAGGTGGTGGACTAGGAGATGGTATGTTAAATTCTGTATTGGGTTCATTCGGTTCAAAATTAACATTAACTTGATTGACGGTGTTTGTTGGTAAAGGAGGAGATTGGTCATGGTTTTGAATGGGTGATGTTGGTGTAGGTAATATAGTATCACGACCTGTTGAAGTGGGTGGAGAAGAATGTTCTGAAACATTTGTATTAGTAGTAGTAGGTGAAATTAGAGAATAAAAGGAAGAAGAATGTACCTGTGAAGTAGTTGGCGAAGGTAGTATTTGGGAAAACGGAAACTCATTCTCGACAAAAATTACATGCCAGACCAGTAGATGCGACCTGTAGGGATATGTAAACATTTATATCCTTTGTGATGATCATTGTAACCCAGAAAAACACAAGGAGAAGAACGCGACTCCATTTTGGTAGAGCGGTAAGGTCGAAGATGAGGAAAACATAAGCACCCAAAATTTCTTAAGGATGTATATTCAGGTGTCTTGTTGAAAAGTATTTCATAGGGTGATTTAGAGCCAGTTGGAACCGAGGGCAAAAACTTACGGTTGGGAGTAGGTAAAATGCCATTTCCAGTATGAGATATTGGGAGATTTGCTCCACTAGCAACCTTTACCTGTTCAGGACCAGAGTATTCAGAGAAGCAGGACAAATTACCCAAAGAGTTTGTCATGTGATTGGTTGCTCCACTGTCAGGCAGCCAATCATATGTGTAGTTCGAATGGTGGCTTGCAGCATAGGCAGTTGGAGGTGGTGGAGAAGGTCGATTGCTTGTTTTGGGAGGCCTCTTGCGCGGTGGTTTTACTGTTTTGTCAAAACGTTTGTAGCAATCAGGAGCAATATGATGAGGTTTATCACATATCTGACAAACAATTGGAGAAGACCGATTGGTTGTAGAGCGAGCAACATTAGCCTGCGCAACACTAACTTGAGATTCAGTTAGAAGAGAACGATTCTTAGCATCAAGACGAAGCTCATATGTCATAAGAAAATTTTCAAAAGCTTCCAGAGAAAAGAAGACATGGTTGTTGTTAAAGAGGCAACAATTGACTCATAGTTAGAGTCAAGGCCATCAAGAACTGCGTGACGGAGTTCCATCTCTGATATAGATTGTCCAGCAGCAATAATATCATCATACAATTGTTTGGCATGAGCAAGATAGTCAGCCATGCTTTGATTTCCCTTCTTGATGTGCTGCAGTTCTCGTTTCAAATGGAGAATATTTGCTTCTGTTTTGGAAGCAAAAAACTTTTCAAGAGACTGCCATGCTTGAGCGGAGGAAACACACTTATGAACCTTGGCAAGAACAGGTTGTGTGAGGGTTGAGAAAATCCAACCAAGAATGAGTTTGTCTCTGTGAATCCAGTGAGCAAACAATGGGTTTGGTGTATTTTGTGAAGTAAGAGCAGATGGACATTTGTGAGAACCATTGACAAATTTTTCAAGATCATAGCCTTGGAGGAATGGGAGAAACTGTGCCTTCCATAGAAGATAGTTGGAACGTTCAAGTTTTGCCGTAATAGCGTTGTGAAGTTGAGCGAAAGGGACATCTGGATATGGTGAAGCTGTGATGTTGGTAGAAGAAAATAAAGAACCAGAGGTAGAAGAAGAGATAAGTGGTTCAGTAGCCATCGGATCGATGTTAGTCTGATACCAAAACAGACACAGAGATTTCTTGGTTTCTCGATGGTTGAGAAAACCCAAAACAAAGGTATACATTTATACAGGTTGTATGCACTATTACAGCCTAGATTACATCACAGTAAATACATAATACAAATTTCATAAGCATAATAGGAAAGTAAATATTTGATTTGTCGCAAATCAAGCTCCTGAGATAAAGCATATCTCTGACCATATATATCCTATTAATGCATATCTCTAACAGAAATTGAGGTTAATCAAAAAAAAAAAAAAAAACTTTCATCGTCAGAGGTTACTGGCAGCCCACAAAGCATAGAACTAGAAAAAGACCATATTTGGGTATCAATTTCAGTCAGGGCTTATTACAAGTTTAGCAGGTTTGTTTATATTTTTGTATGATTTTGCGTTTTTTTTTTCCAATTCCAAATTGCTTTTGTTTACTTGTTTGAGTGGTGGTTTGCAGGATTGATTTAAAAGTATTAATGGCTGAGAATCAACAAAAAATCGGCAATGGGAGCTCTCAAACTCCTTCTCAAGTGAGTTCATATAGTTTTTGGCATGTGGGATTCTAAAGGAACAATCTTTTGAATCTTTTGTTTAAAGAAAAACAAAAAATTAGTACATTTTTGCATATACTTCGCTATAAGCATGCTCGTCTAAGCAATCGAATTCGTTGCAATGTGTCTCTTGTTACTACTGTTAATGAATACCAAAAGATACCAGCTTCATTTGGCTAGTTTCTAAGGTTTCTTCATGATAAGTTTGATTGTTAAATCAGGATTCGGAGGCTAAGTTAAGTGGGACTACTGATTAGTCACTCTTACATGGTAGTTTTGCCGTATGGATCCACTGTAATGTTTAGTGTGCTTGACGGCAAAGTTGATGGGTATCTGAAGACTATCGTAAGACATGCCTCAGGGTTAGCGGAAACGGTAAGGATGAATCTTCTTTCCAGAATTGACACATTAGTAAGATATAATTGAGTTCCAAGTCCTACCCACTCCATATTTTACTAGGTGAAACCTTTTCCATTTAGCACGGGCATATTATAGACGAACCCTTGACCACTAACTGGTCAAATGGGAAGTGAATCTCAATTGTCAATTGGAAACACCATGGAACTGTTGATTATATCCTTTTTCTTTAATTTGCTGAAGTTAGGTGTTGAACTTTCATACTCTCAGAACGTAGGCATAGAAAGTGAATGCAAATCAAATGCATAGAAAATGGCATCCTTTCATCTGCTAATTGATTGGAGTGAAAATTTGATGTATGAATTAGAAGGTAGAACTTTGGTTGATCCACACTCAATGCCCACATCCTTGTCATTGTATTTTCATCAAGATTTTGATAAACCATGTTCTTTAGGCTTGTGATCTAGCAAGAATATATCTCTTAGTAGTTATCCTTCGCCAGAAGTGTACTTAACATTTCTTTATCTACTCCTTCTCCAATGTTATTTATCGGAAACCTGATGTTTCATTGTTTTAGAAGTGTAGAATATGAGAAAAGAGAATTCGAATTTGCCCATGTGGATGCAAGGTGGTCAAGGTTATGTCAGTTGCAGCATTTGGATATGGATGGAATTCGTAGTAGTGTTCTTGGTCAAAGTATAGCTCTCGACTACTATGTTCGCAAGGTACTTCTTTAAATTTGCAAATGCCTATTCTTTTCCTTTGATCAGGATAGATTTTCTTACCACCCAGTTCCGGATTTAGGTTGATGGAGTAATAGCAGCATTTACAGAATTACCTCACGGAAGGAGGACAATCAGGTCTTGTATAATGCGGGAAAAAAGAATGTATCAACTAGTCGGGAGAGCAAGTTCTACTCTTGTTGAACTTGTTAACCTGGGGCTTTTTGAGAGGTAATGATATTTTAACTCCCAACATTGACAAGCTTTCACTGGATACTACTACGTTGGGATTGAAATCGTTCCATATTTTCAAGAGTCTATATTATTGTACTGTACCAGTCATATTGTACCAATAAGCAAATATTAATGTGAAACTGGGCTTGTAGTTATAGGTAGCTGACCTTTTCCTATCACAGATTCTTTTATGAATAAAAGTTAACTAATTATTGCTCACTTTTTTTTGTTCGACATTTTCAGATCAGATATTGCTTTTATGGGAGACTGCAACTACTTCCGGTTGTTAGAGTATCTGAAAGAGCAATTCGAGTTCAATCAAAAATTTGTAGGCGTTAATTTTTACTTACGGTTGATGGAGGTATGACCTTTCTCTTACTGCAGTATCCTGTAAAAGTCTTTTGTAGCCATATGATTGCCCCTTCCTATTTTAACCTTCTTTGTAGGGCTATTTGGTCTGCGCCCCCCAAAAAATAAATCAATAAAACTGCACCCCCCAAATTACCAACCATTCATCCTAGCCCCCCAAACCGTGAATTCAGACGTTAAGTCTGTAACTGGACCCACTTTCTTACTTCCAAAGACTAAAGTGTCCTTACGGTGAGACTAATGTAAATGGAATTAGACCCAATCCTTCTCTGATGAGATATTTTGATAATGAATAGAAGTATACTAGGAGTAGGCATTGTATGAGTAGAACGCCATGGTGGAAGCTCAGCAAGTTCGTCAATATCATATGTAGCTTGTTTAATGAGCCAATCAACAATTGATTTGGTAGATTAAGGAGTGTTTGGTTGATTGAGTTTTGTTAAACTAGAAGCAAAAATGTTATTCATTGGAAAATCTTTAGTGAGTTGTTGCTGTTGATGGTTGGTTGCGGACTCTCTAAGATTATTGGGTTTACTTAGAATTCGAATTTGCATGCCAAATGATTGCATGGAAGGAGCTGAATAAGATACAAACAAGCAACAACCAGATTGATCTATTACCAGTTTGATGTCTGCAAAATGTTCGACAAAATTCCCAAAAGAAACAGCAATGATCTTATACCAGCAGCTTGCAGCAGCAAACTTTCTCCATGAACACCAGCAGCATCTATGAAGGTATTTGTGTTGTTAACTTTGTTAGTTCCTATGACAAATAAAAGATTAGGATAGGATTATATACGGTTGACTATGTAAATGATTTTAATTAACTAGGATATATGTATGTGAAAGAGATCTCCAATTGAATTAATGTTCCATATGAATTAATGTTTAGTTCAACCTGTGCAATTTTGTTTGAGGATGATCATCATATGCTTAACACTGTGCTAGCGATTAAATGAAGAGCCAGGGCTATTCAAGTCTTTTCAGGTGCCAAAAGTGGGCCCTAACTCTGAGTTAACCCCTGACATAACAGAATGGGGGGTTAGGATGAATTGTTTGTAATTTGGGGGGTGCAGTTTTATTGATTTATTGTTTGGGGGGCGCAGACCAAATAGCCCTTCTTTGTAACTCAGAAATGTTTTTATATTTCCTTCTTGCAGAGATTTACAGAATTTGTTGGAGCCGACATGATGTGGAGATAAATTTTCCTGTTGTTATATGTGCAGGTGTGGGGTATTTCTTTTCGCCCCTTATTCCCTCATTGTACAGTTTAGGACTGTACAATGATTGTACAGTTGAGGTTTACTATTATGACAGAAACAAGGACTGTTACAGTCAGTCACCTATTGAACTTACTTAAGATTGTCACCCTATAGTTAGTGTTTTAATGAACCAAAAAAAGATTGCATTATTTGTTTTACTTGATACTGATTTGTAGAGATTTGAAAGTCGTCATGAAAATGAGTTACTTCTAAGATTCTGACAGGATTGAACAAAGTTTTCCAGAGTTCTGGAATGTCTTGTTGAGGTATTTGTTGTGGGCGGGGGCCCAAGGCCATCGCGCAATCTCAGCCCCTACAAGGCATCATCATCACTTGGACATCCATCTTATCACCACCACTGTATTGTGCTTCTTTGAGCACAACCCCCTTCTTAGAGCACCATTGGAACTGTTTCCAATTGGGCTCTTTAGCTGCTGGGCTTTCCTTGTGGGAAGTCGAAAATGAAGGTATCATCATTCATCACTTATTTATAGGGGTGAGCAAAACCACCGAAACCGCGGTTTGGACCGGAACCGGCCCGCAAATCTGCGGTTTAGAACCAAACCGTTCATCCAACGGTGCGGTGACGGTTCCATTTTCCAAACCGCATCATTTAGCGGGGCGGTTGCGGTTGGCCCATGAAAACCGCGGATTTACCCGCACCATTACTAAGGGATAGCCAAACTATGCCCGGGTGACCCTATTACTCCTATCACTATCGCTTTCCTCTCTCAGTTCTAACCCTATCTTATCATTTTCTCGCTTTCCTCCTCTCTCTCAATCTCTTTCTCTCATCTTCTCTCAATCTTTGCCTGAAGTAAATCTCTCGGTGAAACAATTCTTCTCTCTTCTCTTCAATCTGTTATGATCATTGTTAAGGTTTGTCTCTTCTTTTCCTTGATGTTTCATTGCCCTAATTTTTCTCTTTTTCAACTGTGTAACTTATCAATAGATCGGAGTATTGTTTTTAATTTTGTTTCAAATTTTCAGAGAAGGAGAAGAAGAAATTTTATGTTGTGGGTAAAAAGATTCAAAATTTGGTTGAATTGTTGAACTTTAGTGTGAGAGAAATTCTCTTGTGAGCACTTGATGTTATAACTTGATTTGCCTTGCCCTAGACATGAGTTCGCATATGCGCAATTCGTGCTTTAGAACTTTGTAGGTGAATGGTTGTTTCCTATTTTTTTTTTTTTTTTATTGAAGCGAGGAAAGCTTTATCGCTCAAATAAGGAAAGCGAGATAGCTTTCCTCGCTCAAGTTTTACTTTTTAATTTAAAACCGCGGGGTCTCCGCGACCAAACCGCAAAAACCGCAAAACCGCGGTTCTAAAAACCGGCGGTGCACGGTGCGGTCGCGGTTTGATTTTTCAAACCGCACCTTTTGACGGTGCGGTCGCGGGGACCCCCTAAACCGCAAGAACCGCACCGTTGCTCACCCCTACTTATTTAGATAATCTTCTATCACAATTCTACATTCTTTAATCACAATTTGTGGAGCAATGTCATGCTAAACGTCGATATACCGAGGTTTTCTTTAAAAAAAAAGTGACATTCGATATAAATTAAACAAAAAATACTTGTAAGAGTAAACCTTATACGTTGCTCACGAAGCTGCCTAAATACAAGATCGAAACAGCTTTCCACAGGAGAAGATATATTTACCAAAGGGTGCTCCAATTTAATGAATGGCACAAGTTAAGGTACCTTGATTTTCTTAAACTTCCTTGCCGTACTATTTTGAAATCTTTTCTCCCATAAAAATATCTGAATTTGGTGAAACTAAGCTCTCCACGTAAATCTCCGAGTCAGAAAAATTGTCATCGGTTCCATTTAAATGCAGGAATCTAACTTTGCCATTGTTTTGGTCGTATAAAACGAAACAATCGTGAATTTGCATTAGAATCTCACCGTTTTTGGCAAAGCGATAGAACTTTAACAAGTTGAAGTATCGAGTAATGTTTACATGGGTAGTGGTGAATTGCTTAGTCCAAGATTCTCTTACGCCATATGTTTTCATGACCCATACATCAACCCGAGCATTAGGGACAAGACAAACTAAGCATAGGGAATCTCCCAGCACTTGGACATCGTAACCCTCCTTTGGACACGATTCTTCTGGTTCTGGAAATGGTAAATCTATGAACTTGTCACTGTTAATATCAAAGGAAAGTATAGTTCTTACACGAGTGGCGGTATCGCCTGACCCATGAACAGCTTTGCCCAACCAATGAAGAGCACCATTCAGAAGAAAACCTAGAGTTCCATCAAAATACACGTAAGGGATGTTTTGGCCTTTGCTCCAAGAACCATCTGTGTACGCATAAACTTCAGAGAAGTCATCATACTCGCCAGTCGCAATGCATACCAACTTGTAATTTTCAATTTTGGTACCGTAACCAAATCCATATGAAGGACTGTTTTTTAGTTTCAGTGGTCCTTTGATTTCCTTGTACTCTCTTGTTGATGGGTTCCAAAGAAATAGTGTTGCAATAGCAAAGACCTCTAACAAAACCAAGCCATTGCAAGATCCCACAATATAATGGTAATTACATGCAGTTACATTATGATTATTGTTTGGGTAATCCATTAGAACAGCTCCGTCAATCTGGCATGACGTGGCTGATAACATTGAAGCATAATCTATGGAGTAAAACTCATCATCAGCCCCGGGATAACGATCCATGACTCTGATCATGATTCTTGTGTTTCTAAGATTTTTGCTGGCAAGACTAAGGTGATCCTTGACAAATTTAGGACTATTAATATATGTATACCAACTCTTGCATACTGACTTGACACGCAAGATGGATTTCACCGGCAACCTTAATAAAATTTCCACTTCGATATCTCGAGGAAGTCTTGACATTGTTGCTGATTCTCTCCTCGAAGATAATTAGCTAGGGTTTCAAAGATTTCAAGCACTTGTACTCTTGTAGTGTTCCAGCGGACGTTGAACCTGTCTATCTTATACTCCCTCGTTCGAAACTTTGGACGGCAGATATTATGCCTTGGCCGATATTCCCGACTTGAATCGGTGCTTACCATGTTACTTTTGCAGCCTAATAACTCTGTCCATATTAGCATTCATATGCATAGTAGTAGAGTTAAAATAGTATGAGGAAACCCCGGTATCTACAATTTTGATATTAACTTCAAAATTTTCTAATTGGGAAACTAGATTCAAACAGTTTTGGTTCAAATGAAACATTCAAGGTTCTTTGTGCTCTTTACCACCTCTCTGCCGCTAAGCACATATCAATCAGTGAGGCTCATCTAACAGGAGTGGAAGGTTTGAACTGGATTTTGGGTTTGTCTCATAGAAGAAGATTCATTCCTTTGATTGAATCGATTGCCCATATGGTCATATTATTTGGCTTGGGGATAAGAAAGGCAGTTTTTCTGTCAAGGCAGCTTACGAGATTACACTCAAGGGACACAATCTCTAACTTCTCTATGTCTAGAGTGTCGTCTAGAGCCTGGCCTTATAGAGTAGGTTTTTTCTTATGGCAAGCTTGTTTGAGTAGATTCCAGAATTTGCACCGCAGACATTCAGCCCTTAACTGTCCTAATCTTTGTTATCTGTGCAGACGATCATCTCCCGATTAACTATTATCTGTTCTTAGAGTGTGGAATCATTTTATCAGCTTTGCGAGTGATGGTATGGTTATGCCTAGCTCTGTGAAAATGGTCACCTTGAATTGCAAAGCTCTCTGAAATCAGTTGTGGAAAGATGGCCTAATGTGGGGATTATCGAAAGCTATAGCCTTCTCTGGTAAAACTTTCAAGTTTCACGAAGTCATTTGAAACATAAAGATAAACGCTTTCACTTGGTCTAAAGGTCTGGATTGCTTTAAGGGTATAGTTACCTCTCTTGTTATTGTCGGGTGGCAGCAACTCTTTTTAAGTCCACACCAATGTGGTGACTGTTTTGGGGTTGTTCCCTTTCTCTGTTGTTTTCAGTTTGCTTCTGTAGCCGCTTTGGCCTTTGGTGATTGCATAGCAAAAATAAAAATAAAAATTTGGTTCAATGGAGCATACTGTGCATGGTGGTCTGTCAAGCACGAGAGATGGATTGATGCACCACTGCAAAGATTGTCAGATACCCACAGATTGAAAGCTGGGCAATGGAATTATTAGCAAGTGGCCTGGGAACTTGAAAGTAAGGAATGCTCCTGAAATTTTCATTGGCTCAGTTACATTGTCGCGAGCTATATTGGTGGGCGAGTAAAGAATACATGATTCGTCTGGAGCTTCAACGTACTCGCTGGAAGCTCCACAAAGTGATCATCCTAGACGAGTTGCAACATTAAATCTCCACCTGTTGAGTTCTACAGTGGTCATAGTATTCTAGTTACTAGTTGTGTTGGAATTCCGGCCGTTTACATTACGTTCATTCTATATTCATGTCAACCACTACATTGTGTTGCAGGTACTTCTAATGCATCACACTCGGACAGACTCGATAGACCCACACTAAAGATAGAACACGGAAGTACTAACTTGAGGGTTCAGAAGAATCTCAGAACTTGCAATAAAAGCTTATTACTTAAATCTTTACAAAACTGATATCAAAAATTAGATAATGAAAATGTAAAAGAAATACCACGAATGTGCTAGAAGTAAAAACCAAATTTAGAATTTACTAATCCATCTTTCCACCAACAATGAACAAAAAACCGTATGTTGTACTGCTGAACCCAGAATCAGACCACTCCTTCCCAGATCATCAACCCTTTCCATTTAAGCACCCTCCCTCCTCTACGTTTAAGTCCTAAACACCGCGAAACAAAGCCGGTGACTCATAAAATGACGAAAAGCACAAATGTGTACCATCATATCCGCTATCAAACCATTATCAGTACAAAACTGCTTCCACATCAGAACAGATGTTTCACCATCTCTTGAGCTTTTAAACCACATACCATCAGTTTTTTGTAATCTATTATTGTAAACCGACACAGTCATTTTATCCTCAACGACCTCCAGCTTCTCATCCTCTGTTAGTAGTGTCCAAACTTGTTCTATAACGAATGCTTTTGGTAGAAGCAAATTTCCTCTAGCACCAATATCGGTCTTAGATAACCTTTTACTAGTCCAAACCTTCCTCACTTCATTCACCACTGGCACTTCATTCACCACCGGCAGTGGAGGACCTATAGGTTGAACAATGTTCTCATCTCCAGGAAGTTTAACATTCATATCTCCTAGAGGACCTCTGATATAAGCTACTAATTCAATGTTAATATTGAACCTTCTGAACACGTCGATTTCTTGATGTGGGCGATTCATATTTTGATGATGCCTACTTTTAAATTCAAGATAGCCACGAAGATATTCAGTAAACTGATCGTAATTCAGAGGAGCAATATTACCTTGTCCTGGATTATTCATGAAAACTCGAAGATATTGAGTAACAAGAGATAACGTGCATCACCACCAAGAACAGCTGCTCCATCATTACCTTGTTCTTGCTGGGGGATTTCATTGATGACTTGAGGCTGCAGAAGAACACCTCCAACACCAGATCCTCTAATATGATCTTCCATTTCTATTCGACGATCTTCAGATGCTTTCATTGCTGCTTCGATTTCCGCTTCATGATCCATTATAACTTGTGAGCTTTTATTTTATTCAACCGAGACTATTGAATATTGTCGAATCTTTCAACGATTTTTATATAATCTTGTAGTGAAAGAGTTGGAATTCTTTTGATGAATCTGAAAGAAAAATTGAGATTATTCGAATAATCAACTTAGTGACAATCTTGTATTACAGAGAGGGTTGGTATTTAAGATAGCAAATAGTTACAATCCGCCTTTTGTATTTTCAAGAAACACTTGGGCACTCGCGGTTATTGATACAGGCTATACCAAAACTCCCGTTATACACTATTTTATTCTATCGTTAGGGCAGCCTTCCAACAACTCTGAGCACTCTTTTCTTTTTTGTTGCTTAGTTACTCTAAGCACCATCTTCAAGCCTACACGCGCACTCATCTAATCTGGGTCTGTATATTGTTACAAATGGAACTGAAGTTTTGGCCCTTTAAAGATTTGGCCTAGCCCTTTCACATAGTCCAAAATAGATTACCAAAATACATTTTGGTCATTCCTTATTAAAATACTGTTTTAATTGCTAAACTACTCCCAATTAATTATTGTCTAATTATATGATTAGGATTAACAAAAATGAGTAGTGTTAATGATTTAGGTTAAATTAAATCTTAAGTAAATCTGATATTTAGTTTTGGTTTTGGGTTTTAAGGAAAGGGTTTTGAGTGAATCAATAGAAACGTGGAAAATTAATTCTTTTTTATACGTTAAACCCATCAAAGTTCTTCTTAATCATGTTGAAACTCATTTTTGTAGGTTAAATCCATAAAAAGTTACCATTTTTGCAAAGATTTGACGGACTAGGTTCCCTCTATTAAAAGTGACTTTCGCCTTAACAATTATACTCCCTCTGTTCCAATTTACTTGAGGGTTTTGGTTTTGATACACTTGTTTTACACTTGTTACAATTGGTATTTTTTCACAATTTTTTAATAAAATCAATGCATTTGAGTTTGGAAATGTAACGTAGAAGATATAATGCTTGGGTGTTGTTAAAAATATTGTGAAAAAATACCAATTTTAGCAAGTGTAAAGCAAGTGTATCAAAACCAAAACCCTCAAGTAAATTGGAACGGAAAGAGTATGATTTTTAGCAATGTAATTCCTCATAACCTAATACTCTAAATCAGGTTCACGACCATCATCATTAAGATTCTCATCTAATGTTTCAATAACAATTTATCTAGCAAATGGAATCTAGCTCAGGGGAAAAAAAAAATTATGGCTTGTTATATTTTGCGTCGTGTTGCATATTCCAGTTTACCGACATAATTTTTTTCTCGTTGTTACCAAACGAAAATGTTGTGTTAAGATTTTTGTTAGAGCATTGCTCGGTTGAACCCAATAAGCGTGGGTATGTCAAGTTTAACTATCATAATTTAGTCGTCAAAACTCGCTCATTTTAGCACGTTTACTGAAGTCAGACTTCATTAGGTTAGACTTAGGATGTAGAAGATGGTTGATGATCTAGAAGATTAACTGAAGATTTGAATAAGCATTCAAGAGAAATGTACATGTTATCCTTCATATTAAGGTTAGGCAACACGATTCGAACCTATCTTAATTTTGCTCTGAGCTGAAAAGATAAAGTTAAATTAATGCTTGTTGATAATAGTAAATCGAC
>JAJJMA010179358.1:0-20802 GCA_023529015.1 Papaver nudicaule
GATGGCGATGGCGACGGCGACAACGAACAAGGAGATTCTACTGGTGGTGTTGGTGTATGCAGTTGTAGATGCAAGGATACTGTGGATGCAAGTGCAGGTGATGGTGGTGGCTGAAGAGGAGCTAAGCTCCTCTCTGTTGAGGTGCTAGGCGGTGGTTTTCTGTGATGCAGTCGAGGAATATGATATGAGATGTTTCTGTAACCCTTATTCTCCTCTTTATAGCTTCTGATTCTTCTGCCGACTGAGTTCCACCGCAAACCTAAAAGTATCAGGCCAAACTGGACTCAAATCACTAGACTCAAACTCAGTTAAACTTCTTACCAGAACTGCCCAGTAAACTTGCTCACTTTCAGTCCAAATTGGACCCAAACCATGTCAGTCGTGAACCCATTTGCTGGAGTCCCTGTTGGCTCCGGAAATCCTGTAAAGAACATGGCTAGAACAGTGGCAAACCTTGGTCAAGGCACTGGTGAAGGCTTGGCAGCAACAAGAATACTTAGACACAGAACTGGTTGCTCCAACACATGAACTGCCAGTCAGGTAATTTCACAAACATATGGCGTGCGTGTCTGATGTTGGTATAGAATGGGTTTTCTTTCCTTCTTCTAACCTCACAAATATCTCCTTCCCTGCAATTTATTAACATTCAACATTCACTCATGGTTTCTCAAACTTCTAGGACTCTAAACAACCTTGAAACTCCTCCACAAAATTCATGGCAACAATCCCCTTCTTCACTGTGTTTTATCGGCTAAAACTCTCCCCATTCCGTCTCCAGAAACCAACTGACTCTTACATAATCTCTGCCCATTCTTTCTTCTCTTGGTATTCTTTCTAAACCTTTGGCTAACTACCATCAGAACCATGGCTATCTCCGACACCAACATGACTGGCAGTGTCTTATTCTTTTTCCCTCTTTTTCTCGTGTAAAACTGAAACCAAACTTCTGTCCAGTTCGAACCCCTAACCCGGTCTGTCAAGTTCCATCTCTACAGTATAACTTCTATAAAATAATAGCCTTGGGACCAAGAAAAATTATTATTTTAAAGAGATATTATATTATCGATAATATAATAAATTATTATTTTATAGAATAATTCATAATTTGGAGGTTGAGTAATAATTGAAGACTAATATTAAGTATATTATTAACTAATTTTATAAAAGATTCTAGATATTATATTATATACTACAATATATAGTACAATACTAACAAATTTTAATGAGGTATTATATGGTTGACTAATTTTAAGAAAGAAAAACAAACTACTATTGAGTCATATTTTGAGAAAATTTATTGCATGCATATTATTTTCCATTGTTATAGTGGAATTATTATTTTATATATTACTTGGGACCTATTAATGCTTAAGGGTGGCTTTTGAAATGTATTATTTTATGCTTTTATCGAATTTATTATTTTAGCACTAAGGGCCCGAGTCGGGACCAGGAAATTTTATTATTTTATCGAGAATATTATATTATCGAGTATTATGTTAAAGAAGTTATACTGTATATTGTCTCCGGTCTCTCTTAACCGCTGGCAGATGAGCATCGGACCATGCCTAGATCGATGGTGAATAGAGGTGCAGCAGTTGTGAACCTGAACCTGAACTGTGGTCCTAACTGAAGCTGTTGTTATGAAATTAGTTATGGTCTGAACCATCGAGCTGAGTCTTTTGGATTTTGGTTATAAGGAAGACGGTGGCCATGATCAGAAAAGTTGGTCTGCCCTGGTAATCTTTAGTTGGTATGAAGTGGCTCCAATAATTCCTGATTTCGACACTTCCGTTTTGCAAACCTCCTGTCCATCAATTTCGAAAGTCTTCAAGAGATGCCTTGAGCTCTTATTTGCTTCATTTTGTGAACATGACTCCAAAGTACCTGCATAATATAAACAAAACGTAATATAACATATTTACGAGGCATTAGCTAACTAAAGTGTATGAAAAAAGGTATTCTTGAATAGGTGTTATAGGCACCTATCACTGTTGCAGCTGACGCTTTGGCCTTGTCACTTTTTTTCTCCATCTTGTGAGTGTAGATGACTGCCACATTTGGAACTTCGTTGATCAGAGAGATCTGCAAGGTAATATTAGCATCTTGTTTCTTAAGAGAATAGCAGATATCCTGAATGTACTCTTTTAGGAAAAACATAGGGAGACTAATTCTGGTTTTGTAAGATACTCAAGTTATTGAATAACTGCAGCCGGGTTCACAGTGAGATCCAAATGATCCAGGTTCTGGGCAGCCAAGTCGGAGTGTCGAGTACTAGTAGCAGGTGCCTTAATACAATCGACAGGATCTTGAACTCCAATTTTCGATAAGGGCACCCCTGTAAAAATCGATCTTTCTGTAAAGATCTTATTAACCTTTTCCTCCTTTTGGTCCTCCTTAGAATAAAACTCCTAACGCATATGCAAGGTTTCGTGGAGAAAAATGTAATAAATGCCAACAGCCGGGACATACTTCTAGTGAATGTCGGAAATTCAATGGTTTCATTAGTGAACCTCGGTTCATTACCGATGTCAACGACAATGATTTTGATGAGCTTAATGAAGTGGATAAATCACTTGATTCACCTGAACTACATGAAGATAATTTCCTTGATATTATTCGTCATGTTCTTCTTACTCAACCATGTTATTCTCAAAAACATAGTATCTTCAGACCGAGATCTTATATTGGTGGTAAGGTTTGTCAGATGATTATTGATAGTGGTAGTGTTGATAATTACATTGCTGGTCATGTGGTTAAAATTTTGGGATTACCTGTGACTCCACACCCTGAACCTTACTCTGTTGGCTGGGTTAATAGTTCTAATACTCAACAAATCACTCATCATTGTCTCATCAACTTCTCTTTTCCCGGTTTTGAAGACTCAGTTCTGTGTGACGTAATTGACATAAATGCAACACATCTACTTCTTGGAAGACTGTGAATGGGGTAAGATTATCAATCTGATCTGAGTCTCAGAGGTAACAACCCGACTTATCTCATTTCTCTTGCTTTCTCTCTCTCTCTCTTAAGAGTGTAGTCTGATTTCTCTTTCTTCCCAAAAAGCCTCTCTAATGATCTTTTTAGAGCCCTATTTATAGAGACTCCCTTTCACTCCTTGGTTGCCATGTGTCCTCTTAGCCACTTATTAACATAATTGCCATCCTTTTATCTCTTAAACACCCAAGATGTTTAAACCCAAGCCCAGCTAGATAAGCTTAACTTAGTATGTGTCAAGCCCATTAGGCCCTAATGGACTTGGGGTATCCACATTAGTCCCCTGACGGTTCGGGCGGGCAAATGCGCCGGGTCGACCGTCACCCATGGGAACCCTTGTCCCCTGACCGTCGCCCATGCTTAATTCTGTAACCGTCAGGATCATGGCTCACGTGGCGGCGCACGTCCACGAGTTACTGGCATCGTGGTCTAGGTGGCGGACGGTTACACTTTTCTCTCCTCAGTATAAATACCCTTTTACCTTCGCTTCCTCCAGCCAAACTTTCCTTGGTTAAAAATCATCTTCTTTTCTTCCTCTACTACCATGAGTGATTACGACGAGCCTTTGCAAGACGACTCACTCGCCCCTAATCATGAGGACAAGGTTAACCCCAAAGCCGCGCCAGATGGAGGGGGCGCTCATAATCCTAACCTTGATGTCTTTCCTCCTCCTGATCGGGAAGACGATTTATTTTCTCACACTCTGTTCAGCCGAAGCATTTCCCTCCAGAGCGCCTTTGTTCCTCTTCCCGGTACTGAATATCCCGATGACTTTTTTAATCAGCGCCTTCTGGATCGACTGCCGCCGCCCCTGCCAGCCGACCCGTTGTGGCTGTTGAACCCGGAGGACGACGAGTGGTCTTTTCCTCTTTATGAACTAATTCCTCGCTTGGCTATAAACCGTGGCGATTACGAGCTTCCCAATATCGTCTATAAATCCACAGCAAAACCCCAAGACGGCTGGTCGCCGTGGGTTGATTTCATTGAAAACCACGAGTCTCATGCTCGTATTCTGGATGGGATCGGCGTTATTGACGCCATCAAAGCATCCAAATGTCGCTCATGTAGCCGCAGTAACTTCAATCTGACCAAGCTAGTCACGCGTTGGATCTCTTTGTTCCATACCTTCCTTTTTGCTTGGGGAGAGGCGACTATCACTCTTGAGGATGTAATTGCTCTCACTTTGTTACCAGCCCATGGCGCCTGCTATTGGCATCAGTCAGCTGTCGCAGGATGTATATGCGACAAGGATTGGGATTTGGTTGCCATTCTGAAGAAGTCCAAAGAGCTCGCGAGGGACGTTCTTGTCGAGGGAGTCGGGGATAATCCAGAAAAGGGTAAGGAACTTGAGGGTGCTCACGATGATGATATAGAAGGGGGCGAGGAACATGAAGGCGCCCGGGGTAATATTTTCTCCATCTCGTCTTTTATTCCCTTTTTACTCCTTGCGAGTGTTTTTTATTATGCACAATTAATCACAAATCTGTCTTTGCGCCTTCTAGGCGAGGATGACGCCGAAGCAGCCACTTCAAGCAGGCATAAGAAAAGGTGCTCCTCCTACCCTTTATTCGTGAAGTACTGGGCACCGAAAATGGTGGAGGGCCGTTGGGAATGTCCAAATTATAGCGAGGATTCGGAGACGGTGCAACTGGCCGCGTTTCTTCTTTTCTGGCTGAGTCATGATATCTTCGAATTCAGCCATGGGATACAATCAAGGAAGAACTTATGCCAATGGCCGTTCTAATGGCGCGTGGCGTATCTTTTCCTCTGGCTCCTATGTTCTTGGGCGGACTTTACCACCACTTAGACTTGCTCGTGATCGATATTCAGAGGGCTGCTAATGTGCACACTGTCGAGACTTTCGTACCCACCAGCTTCCTTCAGATGTGGTCTTGGGATCGCTTTCCAGGGTTCAGCCCGCCAGTTCCAACGCTTACCATTCATGGCGTCGAGGAACGAGTCAACTAGGATGGGAAGGTCTATCAAGATCCCATGGTGTATACTTATCCTCGTGCCCGTCTCTATAAGCGGAAATCGCCTAAATCTCTTGACAGCATTTCCCATTACATGGATATCGGGAGCACACTGATGGTCGTGTTGGACCTACTCCTTACACTACGCCACAGGGCCGGATTCCCAACGTTTTTTTTTTTTTAATCTGCAACGTTTTTTGACGTTGCCCACGTGGCAACGTCAAATAACGTTGCGCATTTTTTTTTAACGTTGCTCCAATTAGGAATTATTAAAATTAATTAAGCAACGTTATTAACGTTGCCAATACCGTTGCGCATTCAAGGGCTAATACGTCTTTTTACCGGAAAATAGATTTTCGGATTTATATTATGTTTTTCTCCTTCGTTTTATCTTTATCTCAGTTTTTCTTCCTAGTTTTTCTCTGCGTCTCTCATCTTCATCTTCTCTTCTTCAACCAAAATTAAGCAACCATCTTTCTCTTCAGTTTTCTTCCGTCTCTCATCTTCATCTTCTCTCCTTTTCTCTTCTATTTTTTCTTTCTCATCGAGTATTCTTTTCTCTTCTATTTTTTCCATCTCTTCTTTCCTAAACCGATCTGTGAAATCAAAGTTCTTTTAGAAATTAAAAGTTCTTCTATCAGTAATAGAGATGGAATTAATTCCAGTTCTTTTAGAAATCAAAGTTCTTTTAGAAATCAAAGTTCTTTCCCAATCTTTCAGTAAACCCTAGAACTGTGAGTCAAACCCTAGAAATGAAATTAAACCAAATCTATCAGTAATCAAATCTGGTACGAAATCAAGCCTCTTTCAGTTCGTTTTAGTTTATTATGTTTTGTTGTGGTTCAATTTCTTTCTGGATTTAAAAATCTTGAGTTTCGGTTTATTAAACCAGATCTGGTTGTTTTATTTTCTGGGGTTAATTTTAGTTTTGGTATTGAGGATTTAATGGCGAGAAATGAGAGGTGGTGCTGGTTTTAATGGCGTTTATGTTTGATAATAATAATTTAAGCTCTAAGGGAGAAATACAAAATACAGGTGAGAATGGGGTTTCATTTTTCTGGGTTTTGATTCAGAAATTAGAAATGAAGTTTCTTTTTTTCTGGGTTTTGATTCAGAAATTAGAAATGAAGCTCCTTTTT
Source organism: Papaver nudicaule (assembly GCA_023529015.1). Lineage (NCBI taxonomy): Eukaryota > Viridiplantae > Streptophyta > Magnoliopsida > Ranunculales > Papaveraceae > Papaver > Papaver nudicaule. The sequence goes on from JAJJMA010179358.1 coordinate 6,107, forward strand.
TTTTTCTGATTTTGATTTTGTGTTTTGGGGTTTGATTTTGACTTTGGTTTTGGTGTGTAGGTTATGGATGTGATGATCTTTACTCAGAGTTATGGAGAGCTTGTGCTGGTCCTCTTGTTGATGTACCAAAAATTGGTGAAAGGGTTTTGGTGTGTAGGTTATGGATGTGATAATTTTGTTAGGTTCTGGTATAACTGTCTGACCATCCTAGTAGTTCCAGAACAAACTTCAGTCCTGGTTCTGGTATAGCACAAGCATTTGAATTACTCTCAAGATATAGCACAAGCCATCTTGTCTTTAATGATAATATCCAGGTAAAACGAGTGTGCATAAAATGGGTACATGGGACTGCATCTGTGGTTATATCTGGTTATAAGTTGGCTTAAGAAGTTCACTTCGGGAAATAATTTGTTGTAATGTTGCAGGGGACTGCATCTGTGGTTCTTTCGGGGGTCGTTGCAGCATTGAAGCTAGTTGGTGGAAGCATTATTTCTGTATGCTTATAGGTCTTTCTTCTTCATTGTGACTTAGCTGTTTTTGCTTCATTAATAAACTCTTTCATCTGAATAGTAATAAGTGTTTTGCTGTTAAGAATTTTAATGTGTACTTTTCAGTTGAATCCTCTGTTTGTCTGTGCGGGAGCCAAGTTTGTCGGGAAAGCTATTTGAAGTTGTTGGTGATCTCCTCTGGCAAGTGAAAACGCATACGTACAGATTTATTGTTTCTGCATTTTATGACAATGGTACATTTTTAAGTTACCTCAATGTTACTTACTTGGGTTGGAATGGATTTTGTTATGTTGGTATCGAATTTATCGCTTCCACTACTGGGAACCTCTTATTGCACATTGAGGGAGAAAATCAAACTTTGAATGGCTGCCCCTTACCTAAACATATCAATTTTGGAATAGCTAATTGCCCATTTCCTGACATTGACTTGTTTATAACCCTTGTTTGTAGGTCATTGATACATTCACAGATAGTACCAATATCATCTTCTTTCTTGTATTCATTTTTGTCCGCTTAGCACTTGAACTTTCTTGTCACACTTGCTTTTTGTATATAATTTGCAGGACATCTGGAGAATTCTCTGTGCTTCCATTATATAACTGTTAAACTATGAAACCTGTGTGATGGTGCCTTCTCTAGACTGACTGCAACTTTTTATTATGCTCTATGCTGCCATAAGTTATTCCTACAAACCGTTTCCTGATGTTTTCTAGTTGCAATTTGAACTTTTAGTCATCGTATCATATGTTTGCAGTTTTGTATCATGATTTCTAGTCATATACTGTTACTTTAGGCTCATCTATTCGAAAGATATCTAATTTCTTACTTGATCTGTTTTTCTAACATCAGTCGTTCAAGATGGATTGCTGTCTCACCAACACTGATGCCCATGTAGTTGGGGGTTCAGAGGATGGCTAGAATTGGTATGATCATAGAATTGTCTATATTTATGAGTTTAGAATGATTGTATTGGTCTCTGATTTCTTTGAGGTTGGGTTTGCAGGCCGCAGAGATTGAGAGCCGTATAGCTCAAGAAACAAAGGCTGAGAAGCATATTCAGAAACTACTGCTATTTGGTATGTATAATGTACATTTGATCTCCACAGTACATTAGTTCGATAGAAGCATATAACTGGTTGACTATCTGCTTAAGGTCCACTTGAATTGCTTTTGTTGCTAGGGTCATCTCTGCTCTTAGATAATAGTTCTCTTGATTTCTCTCGACATGATGTTATTGCTTACGATGGTCTCACCATCTTTAATATCACTCTGTTTTTCTGCACCTCACAATAGCAGAGAATGTAAGCAAAGTGACAAACTTATTGGTGATTGTGTGTAGTGTGTACAGGCATTTATTCTTGTAAAGTGTATGCTTTGGTTGTGTCTTGTTTAGATTCAGTGATAAACAAGACCCTTGGTTCTGACTTCTGATTGTGTTTTTTGGTTGTTGTTGTAGAACTTGTGTTGCGATCACAGGAGCAGATTAGATTACTTTGTCATTGCAGCAGATACTAGACATGCTAATGTTCATTCTTGCCAGCAATCTACCATCTTCCATTGATAAATCTCATCTGTGAGTAGACATGCTAATGTTCATTCTTGCCTTGGTAACATTTTTCATTGCCTTGACACATTTTTCATTGCCTTGACACACTTTAGTTGAAAGTTCTGTATTCTAAGTTGTGTGTATAGATTTTTGTATTTGTATAGATTTGTAATACATTTTTTTAATTTAAATACAGAATTTATTTATTTTGTAATTTTATTTTTTTTAATTTTAATTAAAAAATCTGCAACGTTTATAGGCGTTGCTCATTTATCTAAAACGTTGCTCTAAATAAAAGGGCAACGGAAGTGGTGACGTGTGGTGATGTCACTTACGTTGCTTATAACAAAAAGTGCAACGGAAGTGGTGACGTGTGGTGACGTCACTTACGTTGCTTCATTTATAAAAACGTTGCTTTAAATAAATTCTGCATCGTTATTTTACGTTGCTTTAAATAAAAAGAGCAACGGAAGAAGCAACGTTAATAGACGTTACCAAAAATTTGTAACGCCGTTTTTGCAGCGCTAATAGACGTTGCTTTAATTCGGCGCAACGTCTATATCCGTTACAAACAGGCCCCTGTGGCGTAGTGTTACACTTTTTACTCGGATGAAGAGGAGATCCTTGACTCTCGAAGAGTGAATCAGGCGAGCGAAGTGGACTTTATTTTGTCAGTTACGTCTGGCTACCTCCCTGGTTTTTGCGGGGGCGCGTTCTCTATTGAGGCCTATAATTTCGATCGGGTTGTCCGCCAAGCAGGTTTTGACCAGGGGGTTCCTCCACCTCCCTTACGTCCTCTTATTCTGGATAATGCCTCGATTGAGGCTTGTTATGATAGGTTTGTCTACTCCGATGGAGGCGTGTTTCGCTGTCGTTCAATCCCCTTCACCATCCGTTATCCTCGACCTGCTCGAGATTCTCTCCGCGTTTCTGCGGACTGGCGTTTGTACTGGAACGAGCTTTTAACGCGCGTGATGAACTTTCTAGTCACCGCTCGTGTTATTTACCACGCGCCGGACAATGATGAACTTTACGAGAGCACCGCGTCGGCCGTTTTGTGCTTGAAAAGAGTGTAGGAGAACCTCTGAGGCTGGTGTTCCCGGGAACAAGGGTCGCGCTCGGAATTCTTCTGAGACAGCTTGGGGCCCTCTTCCTTTGGATCCTGACGCAGTCGTGAAGCATAAGTCAAAGAGGAAAGTCCCCCTTCCCTCCCCAAAAGCTGCTGGCGGACAAGGACGATCGCGGACAACCAGAGTTCCCGAACCGTCTCCTTCAGCGCCTATCATTGTGTTGGGCGGAGGTGTTGCGGTGAGTAACCGCCCCTTTGGCGTATCGATTCAGTGTTTGCATTATACTCTTTTTTTTTTAAAAAAATTGTGTTTACTTAAGTTTTTGCTTGCACGTAGCCTGACGACGCTCATGATCCAGGGCCGCGTAAGCGGTCTCTGGAGGAGTGGCTTAATATGCCCGAGCATGAGTGGCGTGAGAAGGCCTTGACTGATAAACGAAACTGGGAAGCGGGCATAGTCCCCGTTCCTCGGTGTATATCCTCCCTTTCTAATAAGTCTTGCACTAAACAGGCGCGTCCGACAGCCTCCTCAAAGAGGAAACGTGTCGCGTCCGTACAGACCCCTGCTCAGCAATCCAGAGTTTGTGAGAGAACTTGAACATCGTAGCAAAGGCGCTGGCCCCAAACCGGCTGATGTGATGAAATTATCCCGTTTGCAGCCTTTGGTTTGTTCCGTTAGGCGCGGCGAGGTTAACCCCCTGAACTCTTCGTCTGCCATTTTGGAATCTTTCAGTTCATCGATGTCAGGGAGAGAACACCAAGTGGGCCCGTCTTCTTCTGCTCTTGTACTGTCTGATCCAGGTATGTATTAAATTTTACACGTGGAGCGCATTTAATCCCCCTTTTTAAGCGAAAGAAAAATTTTATATAAAGGCTCTTGTATCGATCTGTTTCATTTCTCTGTGAATTGAGAGACTTTTGAGTTTGTATGCGTTTTTTCTCTAGGTTCCTTCGAAGGGGGGTATTCAGATGAGCAAGCAGGTGATACAGACGTTGAAGAGGAAGCGACTTCAGCACCCTCTGAGCAGGTGAGCCATGTCGTTGTTTTGGGTGTTTTATCACTTTCGCTTATTGAGTTGGTGTTGCCTAACTGACTTATTTTCTGATAGGAAGTGGATATGGAAAAGCGCGTGAACAAGGAGACTGATAGCGAGGGTAGCGAGAAACGTATAAGGAATTCCTTGCCTCCTAGAAATGATAAAATCGTCAACCACCCCTCGGCTTCCGCAGTGTTGGGTTCGCCTGCTAACGTTGCAGCTCGTTCTCCAGTTATTAATACAACTCGCTCTTCTTCTATTAACACGACTCGTTCTTCTCCCGCCGGTGTGGTTCGTAATTCTGTTGTTCTGCCCCTGTTTGAACGAGTTTTCGATCATTCAGAGATTGGTTTTGAAGATGAGGCTTTTGAGCTCGTCCATGGGTTCTGGGTCCCTACAGCGCACGTGAGCGCTTATACCAAAATTCTAAGGCGTCATGGCCATTTCGTGCCTGCGAAGATGGCAGATTGTCTCGGGGCGGCAGCACAAGTAAAAATGGTCTGCGATCTGTTGGTCGTGGCGGCCGGTCTTTTTGGCGCTGAGCGGGATCCACCTTCCAAGAGTCAGATGGCAAAATGGGAGGGAGTCCTTTCAACTGCAGAGTATATGCGGTTCAGCGTCACCTGGCTGCAAGAGCTGTTAAAGAAGGCGAGCTAGGACCAAGCCTGATCCCAGAGCCTCAAAGCTATCTGCCGAAATTGAGCGACGGGTTCAAGAAAAAGAGCGGTTGATGACTGAGGTCGAGGCCAAGACTGAACAGCAGAGGAAGGTTGCCTTGGAGTTCAGTAATGTTACTGATGCCCTTGTTGAGTTAGAGCAGGAGGTCGCGCAGGTCAATCAAGAGCTGGAAGTGAAGCAAAAAGAGTTGGCTGAATTTGAGGCCGAGTCGTGAATTCTTTTCCCCCCCCCCCCCCCTTTTTTTTTGGTTTGTTGATGTTGTTGGCGCATTTGGTTTGTTGATGTTGTTGAGTCGTGAATTTGAGGTAGATGTTGCAACTTCTTTACTTCCCTGCGCTGATGTTGTTGGCGCATTTACAATTCCTACAGATATTTTTTCGCTTCTTTGCGCGTCGTCGGTATCGCTATCCGTTGGTTCATTCTCTACCAAAACGAAATCCTCGCCCAGTGCGGGGACTCGCTCGGCTTTCCTTTGTAGCGCGCTCGCTACTTCTCGCACTGGTTGCATTCCGCTGGACTCGAAATCAGTCTCCCGGTGTGGTCGCCAACTGTGAATGGGGTAAGATTATCAATCCGATCCGAGTCTCAGAGGTAACAACCCGACTTATCTCATTTCTCTTGCTTTCTCTCTCTCTCTCTCTCTCTCTCTCTCTCTCTCTTAAGAGTGTAGTCTGATTTCTCTTTCTTCCCAAAAAGCCTCTAATGATCTTTTTAGAGCCCTATTTATAGAGACTCCCTTTCACTCCTTGGTTGCCATGTGTCCTCTTAGCCACTTATTAACATAATTGCCATCCTTTTATCTCTTAAACACCCAAGATGTCTAAACCCAAGCCCAACTAGATAAGCTTAACTTAGTATGTGTCAAGCCCATTAGGCCCTAATGGACTTGGGGTATCCACAAAAACCATGGCAATACAATATTCAAGCAGTGCACAATTGCTTTGAGAATACTTATACATTTAATCATGATGGCAACACAAAGATTATGTGTCCTTCGAAATCTACTTAAGTGGTTAGAGAACATTGTGATGGGAAGACAAGTGATATTGTAGCTATTATTGTTCATTCTTTAAACACTAATCACAGTTTAAGCTCTCATGAAAATTCGAAGCCAATGATAGAACTGCATGTCAAAGTACAGCCTTTGCTAGCTCAATATAGTGCTTTATTCCTGGAGGAGTTACCAACTACGTAACCACCATTACGAGATCTTCAGAATTCTATTGATTTCATTCAAGGAGCTTCACTCCCTATCAAGCACATTATAGGTTAAGTCCTGCTGAGCATGCAATTCTACAAGGACAAATAACTGATTTACTACAGAAAGGTCTACTTCGACCTAGCAACATTCCATGTGCTTGCCCTGCTTTCTTAGTTGGAAAGAAATATGGAGGATGGAGAATGTGTATCGATTGCATAGCTTTAAATCGAATCACTATTCCTTACAAATTTCCTATACCTCGTATTGACGATATGATTGATCTTCTGTCTGGTTCTACAGTTTTCACTAAACTGGATTTACGTAGTGGCTATCATCAAATTCGCATTCGAGAAGGAGATGAGTGGAAAACATCATTCAAGACACGTGAAGGTTTATATGAATGGCTTGTTATGCCATTTGGTCTTTCAAATGCTCCGAGCACTTTCATGCGAATCAGGTTTTACAACCCTTTTTAGTTAATTTGTTATAGTTTACTTTGATGACATTTTGATTTTCATTCGAAGTGAAAAGGAACATCTTACTCATCTTTCTAAGGTATTTCAAGTGCTATTTGATAATGTTTTATATGTTAATCTGAAGAAGTGAACATTTATGGCACCATCAGTTACATTCTTGGGATATGTATTATCTACTAAAGGTATACATGTAGATCCTTCTAAGGTGAAAGCTATTAGTGAATGGCCAGTTCCTACTTCTATACGTGATGTTAGGAGCTTTCATAGTTTAGCTTGTTTTTATAGGTGTTTTGTGAAGAATTTAAGCACCATTGCGGCACCTCTCACTGATTTCCCAAAGAAGGAAAAGTTTGAATTGACAGAAGACATGGATAGAAGCTTTAATATTATCAAAGAAAAGCTTTGTACATCATCAGTTCTTATCTTACCAGACTTCAATAAACCTTTTGAAATAGATTGTGATGCCTCCATTGTAGGTACTGGTGCAGTATTATCTCAAGAAGGCCATCCAGTTGCATACTATAGTGAGAAGAATTGAAATACTCAGAAGAAGTGGTCAACATATGAACTGGAATTACTTGCTCTTGTTCAAGCCCTTAAACATGGCATACATATTTGGTTCATAGAGAATTTATAGTCAATACTGATAATCATGCATTGAAATTTTTGCAAACTTCTGCAAAGGTGAATCACTAGTACACAAATGGGTATTTAAGACGGTTTTTTGAGTGTCTATATATGTTTTGACACTTCCAAAGAAAATGGCTGGAGCGTGTCGAGTAATCACTTGTTTTAATGTCCCTTATTGCTACTCTGGCTTTTGAGTGTCAATATAAGGATAACGGACATGCTTCCCAACCACCCGCAACACAGCGATGCCAAATCTTACCAATTCTAGTGGCAATAAGGGTCTCATTAGACACTTGGAATCATTTGAACCGTAGTAAAGTTCGTTTAAAAGACACAAAAATATCATTTTGAGTGTCCATTGTATACCTTTCCGACTCTTGGAATCATTTGAACCGTGGTAAAGTTCAATTAAAAGACGCAGAAATATCATTCCGAGTGTCCATTGTATACCTTTCAGACTCTTGGATACATTTGAACCGTGGTAAAGTTCGTTTAAAAGACGCAGAAATATCATTCTGAGTGTCCATTGTATAGCTTTCAGACTCTTGGAATCATTTGAACCGTGGTAAAGTTCTTTTAAAAGACGCAAATATCATTCTGAGTGTCCATTGTATACCTTTCAGACTCTTGGAATCATTTGAACCGTGGTAAAAATCTCTTTAAGACACGCAAAATGTTTTTCCAAGTCTCTATTTTATACCATTCAGACTCTTTGAATCCATTTGAACCGTGGTAAAAATCATACTAAACACGCAAAATATTAATCCAAGTGTCTAATTTATACCTTTCAGACTCTTGAAATCATTAAATCGTGGTTGCATGTTACTTACAAACACGCGAATGCAATATCTGAAGTGTTTTTCCACCGTACGATGTGAAGAAATTGTTCAGAGATTATAGAACCTCAACCGTCAAGATTGATGCATCATCAACCATCCAAACAAATGCATCCACAACCGTCAGAACATATGCATTTCCCACCACCCACGTGGTAGTACCTAAGTCGTTATGTTTAAAACTAATTTTCTTCATTTTTTTTACTAATTGATCAGATGTGGCCACATTCAAAACCATTTATACAAAAAGATATTTTATTAATAACTGAATTAAATGTTGTTACAAAATGTAATGAGATATTTATTAAAATTGAATATTCAATTCAATTAATTAGTTACAAGAAAATCAAAAATCACGGCACAATAACAGAAGCCACGGCCAGCTAATACTTCCTAAATCCTTGTGTAGTAGGATCCACCTTCATAACAATCATTTGAAAAATATTGAAAAATATCCAACCAGGCAGGCAACAAATAACCTCACTCGGTCACTCTTAACAAACTCCTCTGCTTGATTTCTTCCCTGCATTATTGTAACCTATTATCCCCAAATCAACCAATAAACTACTCTTAGCAATCAATAGAATTTTACCTGCTCAATAGAAAAGGTGTTCATTGACACCAAGGAGAAGTTACTCGAGTCTATAACGAAAACCTGTTCAAGATAGGAAATACAAAACCTTTACAGTAATTAAAAAGAATAAGAAGCAAATCGCAGGAAGGAAATAACATACAGATTGTAGTGTAGATAGATGTCTTACCCAATGTAGTTAATCTCGGTTTCGGTCATGTCTCGGTCTCCGACCGAGACACCGAGACAAGTTTATCTCAGTGAGATTCTCGGTGAAATCTCGGAGTAATTCCTGGGAATTTGTGTCGGATCTCCTGGACATATGTACACAAATTTTATAAATAAAAAAACCAATATCCAAAATTGATCATCATCATGGAATACAGTGATATACTGGCAGCACAAATTGGTCACACTTAAAATGTACTGGTGCCACACGTATCATAAAGATATACTGCATTTTTTTAATGATTAATGGAATATATAAGTAACATAAAAACGTGACAGCACCTAATATTCATGGATTACTGAATGACACGCATGGTACAAAATACTTTCGTTGAATAACAACAAATGAAATTCCTTCAGGTGCTTCCTTCTCTAAATTTACGGTGAACAAACATGAGAGAAGCCTCCGATCAAAAAAAGAAATAACTAAGTGAAGCTGTATACTTAAAAAGACACCAAGTTTTAACTTCTGCTATTGCCATGGAGACAGTGATTGACAAAAAGACATAAAACTCTGAAACTGGTTAAACATGATTTATCAGCAGAAGGGAAACAGAGAAGAAGTATAGTTAGATTAGAGGTTTAGATTTTTTTAGAAACAAAATGTCCGATTTTGCCCTTATCTCGGACAGTTTTCTATGACTCGTCTGGCCGGTTTTGCCGATATTTCGGTGAAAATCTCGTTTCATGTTTACCGTCATTATCGTATCGCCCACAGGCCGGAACCGGGAAAACCGGCGGGATCTCGGCCATCTCGGCCGAGATCGACTACATTGGTCTTACCTCAGTGGCACGAAAAACGCATATACCACTGCACGGGAGATAACCAACACAACTAACATACCTGATTTCGGAGCATCAGAAGGTTTATCGACAAAGAGTCGCTAAACTTTTCACAAGAATTTACAAAAGATGCAGGGCACTATGGTCCACACAGAATAGCAGCAAATGGCATAACATGGATTGGTGAGATAGGCTTTGTTAAATGGTATGACATGCCTACCAGTAAATGGCATGACTGGAAGATAAGTAACCATAGACCATAAAGTCTGCAGATTAGTAATCTCAACCATATACCATCGACCATAAAGTCTGCAGATTAGTAATCTCTTCGTGACAAAAGATCTAACACTATAACACATTGCCAAAATCACCATAAATTCAAATATAGATCACATAATCTTGTTGTTGTAGATATATGTAGTAAAAACCCATCGACACAGACTAGAGCAGTAGCAACTTGGCTATAGAAATGGACACGACCTGAAATGATAGAAAATGAATCTCGTCATTCCTGCCCCATAAAATGCATTGTAACCAAAGTCAGTAACCACATAGACTTACTTGTTATCATTCCTGCCCACCAAAGAGGCTCCTACAAATAAGAGTATCCACCAGTCCTGCAGACAATAATCAATGCATTAGTTTCAAGGATAACTGACACCTTATAGCGATTAAGTGACCTAGCAGTAACAATTCCACACCTAAGTTTTCACGAATGCAGTACAACGACCAATACCTAAGACAGCACAAAGTAATCCTAAATGCTAAAAGTTTTCAAAGGAGAGTTTCTACCTCTCTGTTGTATAGGTTACCTACAGACATCTCGAAGGCCTCAGCTGCAATAAAGCATAAATTAGCGAATCAAACTCATGAATTATATGTACCTCTACCAGTAGCATAATCAACAGATCCGAAAAGTTATTCTCTCCATCTCCACAAGCTCTCATCATCCTGTTACAATTTCAAGAGAAAGAACAAAACCTATTAAATCGAACCACAATGAGAAGAACCAAATATGAAAGGGAGAAGAAGCAAATTACCTTATCTTAATCAAGCTGTTTTTTTAGTGAAAACTGTGGACCAACTTCTAAATCTCTATCAGTTCCATGAAATCACAATCATCAAATCAGGCAAAAGTGAGCGGTGTTGTAATGTGCCTCTCCTAAGATATGAGGTGGCATATGAGAAGTAGAATCGAGGAGGTCAACGGCAGGGTAGATACTGAGCTCAGAAATCTAATCATGAAAAATACATTGAGAATGTTATAAAAAATGTACAAAACCAAAAACTCATGTGCAGGAAACCTTGAATCTCAATCTCCACCATAGTTAACAGAAAATATTGGTACCTGTCGAGAAAGCACAGTTGTGGCATCAAGATGGGCAAAAGTGGTTGCAGGAGCTGGATCAGTCAAATCATCAGCAGGGACATAAATAGCAGGGACATAAATAGCTTGCACGGATGTGATGGAACCCTTTTCGGTGGTAGTGATACGCTCTTGCAGACCTCCAAGATTGGTAGCCAAAGTACGTTGGTAACCAACAACAGATGGGATACGACCAAGCAAAGCAGACACCTCAAAGTTAGCCTGCACAAAACAAAATTACCGTACTTAAGGTGATTTGGATAAGAAAGATCAAACGTGAGACAGTCCAAACAAGCGACAAAGACAGTTACGAAGTAACTCAAGCGTAAACATTTTCTTATTTCCTATACCAATGGAGCTTCGAGATAACAAAGCAAAGTAAGCAACCAAAAGGTACCTAGTTTTTTCTTCTTCCTCCAGAAGTTTCAGCTGGACATCATCTTCTTTCTTCTCTGCATCACTGCAGTGTACAGATATTCTTGAGAAACTAGGTACCAAAATAAAGTTGATGATCTAGAATTCATGAATTGCTTCACTTTCATATGATTCTAACACCACCACCAGATTTCTGGTTTTTATTCTGCAAACAAACCCACATAAACAGCACTAAAAACCCATATTCATATTAAAACTAGACGAAGGACCAGATGAATTAGATGAACTAACTACTGACAGTGGATACCATGATGTTTGTCCTGGTTGTACTCGCGGTGGTGGTGGTGGTTGTTCCTGTGATGGCTCTTGTGAACCCCTGTAAAACATTAAACAAACATATTAGCGTTCAAATCAGGAAAAGTATAACAGAAGACCTAAAAACAAAACCCTAAATCGAAAATCAAAAATCAAAAAAAAGAAAAAACCCTAAATTGAAAAAAAAAAAAAAACTAAAATCAAAAACCCTAAAATTCAACCAAAAGAGATCAGAGAAGAGAGGGTTTTAGAGATTTTTACCAGATCTATAACATAGAGAGGGTTTTGCTTCTGGGAGTTGATGAATCGAAAGAGCTTGATAGTTGTGAGTGAGGGTTTTGCATCTGAGAGTTGCAGAGGGTTTTTGAGATGAGAATCGAAAGGATTGTTTTCTCTTCTGAGAGTTGCAGAGGGTCTTAGATCAAAAAAAAAAAAAAAGAGTTGCAGAGGGTTTTCTTCTGAGAGTTTTTATCAAGAAAGAGAACTTTAAATTTTTTTCTGATGGTGAGAATTAGATGAGAAAATGAGTGAAAATTTTGTTGCGGTGGGTGAGTTTAGGGAGTGAATCGGAAAGTGACACATAATGGGTGGTCCTACTTCGTATTTCGAGTGTGTCGACACGTATAGGAATTCGGTTAGCCCAACAATGGACGGGGTGTTTTGGGGGGGAATTGTCAATCCGCATGATATGGGTTTATAGCCATTGGATTAAAATCCGTCAAGTTTCATTGGTTAAATAAATGCATACAGATTGAGAGCTATGGTTAGTTTTGGGCAAACCAAACAAAGGCTGTGTACCGTTAGATTAGTTATTGATCCGCATGTTATGGGTTCATAGCCATTTGATTAAAATCAGGACACTCTCATTGGTTAAAATGAACGCATATGGATTGAGAGTTATGGTGAGTTTTCGGCAAACCAAACAAGGTAAATATGGAGCTCAGGTGCGATTCGAATTTCAAATGTGGTAGAACGACATACGAGCTATCAATCTCAAAGCTCCGGGTGGGTTCTAACTTCAAATTTAGCAGAATCCATCATGGAAACTGGTAAATATGGAGCTCGGGTGTCGACTCGAACTTCAGATGTGGTAGAACGACATACGAACTATCAACCTCGAAGCTCCGGGTGTGGGTTATAACTTCAAATTTAGCAGAATCCATCATGGAAACTGGTAAATATGGAGCTCGTGTGTCGATTCGAACTTCAAATGGTAGAACGACATACGAGCTATCAACCTTGAAGCTGCGGGCGTGGGTTCTAACTTCAAATTTAGCATAATCCATCATGGAAACTGGAAAATATGGAGCTCGGGTGTCGATTCAAACTTCAAATGTGGTAGAACGACATACGAACTATCAACCTTGAAGCTCCGGGCATGGGTTCTAACTTCAAATTTAGCATAATCCATCATGGAAACTGGTAAATATGGAGCTCGGGTGTCGATTCGATCTTCAAATGTGGTGCAAAGACATACGAACTATCAACCTCGAAGCTCTGGGTTGGTTCTAACTTCAAATTTAGCATAATCCATTATGGAAACTGGTAAATATGGAGCTCGGGTGTCGATTTTAACTTCAAATGTGGTAGAACGACATACGAACTATCACTAAACCATACTCTTTTTCACATAATATCTACAGTGAAATTAATTTCGATCAATATCACTCAATCATGCCCATTTTCATTATTATCCACAAACTAATCCAATTTAACTCCACTTCACTAGATAATGCTCACTTTCACTAACTATCCACCAATTATATCCATTTTCGATCAATATCACTCGATCATGCTTTATTATAATCCACAAACATAATCCAATTGGACTCCACCTCACTAGATAATACCCACTTTCACTAATTATCCACCAATTATATCCATTTTCGATCAATATCACTCGATCATGCTCATTTACACATAATATCCATCTATTACTCAATTTCACTAGACCATACTCACTTTCACTTATTATCCACAAATGGAATCAATTTCGATCACTTTTACTTATTATCCACAAAGTGCATCCAATTTTACTCAATCTCATTACATCATGCTTGCTTTCACTAATTATCCACAAATTAAATCTATTTTCTACCAATATCAGTCGATCATGCTCACTCTTGCTTATTATCCAACTTTACTCAATTGTACTACATCCAACTCGATTAATTCACTTTCACTAATAAGTTGTGAGTATATATGATCCAATTGAATCCAATTTTATGCAATATCACTAGAGCACGCTTCAATCCATGAATTATCTAGCAATTTCATCCAATTTTATATGATCCCACGTGAAGTGTAAGATGCCGAAATTCTACTCAAGCTAGTTTTTAACTTGTTAAATTGATTGTGACTCAGTTTCTAACAACCCGAACCTCCACTGATATTGCCCCTACTAAGACATTGCGGTCACTCGACAGTGTGGGGTTTTCAACGGGCACCACAATGGCCCTTCAAATCTGCATTTGGCGTGCGACAATTTCACTTTATCCAATTTTCACTAATTTATTTGAAGTAATATTTCAACCCAAAATCGAAACACTAAAATTCTAAGCGAGGATTTTACCACCCGAAAAAAAAAAGAGTCAAACATTGTGGGGAAATATCCCGCCCAATATATCTCAAAAGAAAAATTAATTTTTTTTTGCGGGAATCGGCCCGCCAATTGCCAAAATGAAAAAAATCAAAATTATACAACCACAATTTTGGATAGATATATTTCTGCCCAATCTTAAAGATCACAAAACTTATAGTTGGATATTTTAAACCAATCCGAAAAGAAATATTCTAAGAATATGAAAAAGAAGGGGTACCGAAATACTACCAACTTTTCGTTTTGGCTCGTGAGTCTTATGGTAAAGAGTTTGGACGATCTCAAAAATCAATATCCAAACCTCTAACTGGAGTAATCTCGACAGTTAGGTAATAACGTACTACTTGGTGCTTTAATTATAAATCAGAGTTATAATGCGGAAAGGGAAAAGCACACAAGACACCAAACGTTTTTTAACGAGGAAACTGCCTTGCAGAAAAACCTCGGGACCTCGTCCAGTTTTGAACACCGCCCAGC